>CATKSN020000086.1:0-48818 GCA_949782905.1 Rangifer tarandus platyrhynchus
CCGTTTGCAAGCACTCTGGCCGGGTGTTCCCGCAAGGCTCGCACTCTGGTCTCAAAGCCGGGAGAAAAGCGCTTTGGGGTGGGCCTCTCTCAGGGCCCATGGCCCTGAGCCTGGGGACCAGCTAGGGGGTCCACACTCCCAGGCCAGGGCAGAACCACATGCACACGTCTGTTCCTGCCCCCTGCCCCTTCAGACAGCTCGGCTGAGCCGCAGTCTCTCAGGCAGTTCCCTGGCAGCCCCGGCAGCACTGCCTGGGTGGGAAGGGGGAGAGCCGACCTAGGTGCACTGTGGGCCTCTTGCTCTCCCTGCTGCCCTGAGGCTGCTGGGCCAAAGAGGGCTTGGCTATCTACCCCCTTTCTCCCCTCTTGCCTCTGCCAGAAGGCTCTGCCCCCGGGGCTGTTGCAGTGTGGAGACAGCCCCTGCCAGCACCTCCACTCCCAGTAGGCCTCAGCAGAGGCCTAGGCCCAGGGAAAGGCCCAGGCAGGGGCTGCGTTTAGGGAGGCGCAAGGGCATGTCTGGACACCCTCCCCACAGCCTGTTCCTTCATGGGGCAGTTTCCCTGGAGGCCAGGAAGGCCTGGGCAAGGCTGGCCCAGAGCAGGGGCATTGCTGGGTTCTGCCTCTGGCCTGTGGGGCCTCTGAGCAGAACCTGCCCTCTCCCTCTGGAAGACCTCCCCGCCTGCGTGCAAATCCCCGTTTGCAAGCACTCTGGCCGGGTGTTCCCGCAAGGCTCGCACTCTGGTCTCAAAGCCGGGAGAAAAGCGCTTTGGGGTGGGCCTCTCTCAGGGCCCATGGCCCTGAGCCTGGGGACCAGCTAGGGGGTCCACACTCCCAGGCCAGGGCAGAACCACATGCACACGTCTGTTCCTGCCCCCTGCCCCTTCAGAGAGCTCGGCTGAGCCGCAGTCTCTCAGGCAGTTCCCTGGCAGCCCCGGCAGCACTGCCTGGGTGGGAAGGGGGAGAGCCGACCTAGGTGCACTGTGGGCCTCTTGCTCTCCCTGCTGCCCTGAGGCTGCTGGGCCAAAGAGGGCTTGGCTATCTACCCCCTTTCTCCCCTCTTGCCTCTGCCAGAAGGCTCTGCCCCCGGGGCTGTTGCAGTGTGGAGACAGCCCCTGCCAGCACCTCCACTCCCAGTAGGCCTCAGCAGAGGCCTAGGCCCAGGGAAAGGCCCAGGCAGGGGCTGCGTTTAGGGAGGCGCAAGGGCATGTCTGGACACCCTCCCCACAGCCTGTTCCTTCATGGGGCAGTTTCCCTGGAGGCCAGGAAGGCCTGGGCAAGGCTGGCCCAGAGCAGGGGCATTGCTGGGTTCTGCCTCTGGCCTGTGGGGCCTCTGAGCAGAACCTGCCCTCTCCCTCTGGAAGACCTCCCCGCCTGCGTGCAAATCCCCGTTTGCAAGCACTCTGGCCGGGTGTTCCCGCAAGGCTCGCACTCTGGTCTCAAAGCCGGGAGAAAAGCGCTTTGGGGTGGGCCTCTCTCAGGGCCCATGGCCCTGAGCCTGGGGACCAGCTAGGGGGTCCACACTCCCAGGCCAGGGCAGAACCACATGCACACGTCTGTTCCTGCCCCCTGCCCCTTCAGAGAGCTCGGCTGAGCCGCAGTCTCTCAGGCAGTTCCCTGGCAGCCCCGGCAGCACTGCCTGGGTGGGAAGGGGGAGAGCCGACCTAGGTGCACTCTGGGCCTCTTGCTCTCCCTGCTGCCCTGAGGCTGCTGGGCCAAAGAGGGCTTGGCTATCTACCCCCTTTCTCCCCTCTTGCCTCTGCCAGAAGGCTCTGCCCCCGGGGCTGTTGCAGTGTGGAGACAGCCCCTGCCAGCACCTCCACTCCCAGTAGGCCTCAGCAGAGGCCTAGGCCCAGGGAAAGGCCCAGGCAGGGGCTGCGTTTAGGGAGGCGCAAGGGCATGTCTGGACACCCTCCCCACAGCCTGTTCCTTCATGGGGCAGTTTCCCTGGAGGCCAGGAAGGCCTGGGCAAGGCTGGCCCAGAGCAGGGGCATTGCTGGGTTCTGCCTCTGGCCTGTGGGGCCTCTGAGCAGAACCTGCCCTCTCCCTCTGGAAGACCTCCCCGCCTGCGTGCAAATCCCCGTTTGCAAGCACTCTGGCCGGGTGTTCCCGCAAGGCTCGCACTCTGGTCTCAAAGCCGGGAGAAAAGCGCTTTGGGGTGGGCCTCTCTCAGGGCCCATGGCCCTGAGCCTGGGGACCAGCTAGGGGGTCCACACTCCCAGGCCAGGGCAGAACCACATGCACACGTCTGTTCCTGCCCCCTGCCCCTTCAGACAGCTCGGCTGAGCCGCAGTCTCTCAGGCAGTTCCCTGGCAGCCCCGGCAGCACTGCCTGGGTGGGAAGGGGGAGAGCCGACCTAGGTGCACTGTGGGCCTCTTGCTCTCCCTGCTGCCCTGAGGCTGCTGGGCCAAAGAGGGCTTGGCTATCTACCCCCTTTCTCCCCTCTTGCCTCTGCCAGAAGGCTCTGCCCCCGGGGCTGTTGCAGTGTGGAGACAGCCCCTGCCAGCACCTCCACTCCCAGTAGGCCTCAGCAGAGGCCTAGGCCCAGGGAAAGGCCCAGGCAGGGGCTGCGTTTAGGGAGGCGCAAGGGCATGTCTGGACACCCTCCCCACAGCCTGTTCCTTCATGGGGCAGTTTCCCTGGAGGCCAGGAAGGCCTGGGCAAGGCTGGCCCAGAGCAGGGGCATTGCTGGGTTCTGCCTCTGGCCTGTGGGGCCTCTGAGCAGAACCTGCCCTCTCCCTCTGGAAGACCTCCCCGCCTGCGTGCAAATCCCCGTTTGCAAGCACTCTGGCCGGGTGTTCCCGCAAGGCTCGCACTCTGGTCTCAAAGCCGGGAGAAAAGCGCTTTGGGGTGGGCCTCTCTCAGGGCCCATGGCCCTGAGCCTGGGGACCAGCTAGGGGGTCCACACTCCCAGGCCAGGGCAGAACCACATGCACACGTCTGTTCCTGCCCCCTGCCCCTTCAGACAGCTCGGCTGAGCCGCAGTCTCTCAGGCAGTTCCCTGGCAGCCCCGGCAGCACTGCCTGGGTGGGAAGGGGGAGAGCCGACCTAGGTGCACTGTGGGCCTCTTGCTCTCCCTGCTGCCCTGAGGCTGCTGGGCCAAAGAGGGCTTGGCTATCTACCCCCTTTCTCCCCTCTTGCCTCTGCCAGAAGGCTCTGCCCCCGGGGCTGTTGCAGTGTGGAGACAGCCCCTGCCAGCACCTCCACTCCCAGTAGGCCTCAGCAGAGGCCTAGGCCCAGGGAAAGGCCCAGGCAGGGGCTGCGTTTAGGGAGGCGCAAGGGCATGTCTGGACACCCTCCCCACAGCCTGTTCCTTCATGGGGCAGTTTCCCTGGAGGCCAGGAAGGCCTGGGCAAGGCTGGCCCAGAGCAGGGGCATTGCTGGGTTCTGCCTCTGGCCTGTGGGGCCTCTGAGCAGAACCTGCCCTCTCCCTCTGGAAGACCTCCCCGCCTGCGTGCAAATCCCCGTTTGCAAGCACTCGGGCCGGGTGTTCCCGCAAGGCTCGCACTCTGGTCTCAAAGCCGGGAGAAAAGCGCTTTGGGGTGGGCCTCTCTCAGGGCCCATGGCCCTGAGCCTGGGGACCAGCTAGGGGGTCCACACTCCCAGGCCAGGGCAGAACCACATGCACACGTCTGTTCCTGCCCCCTGCCCCTTCAGACAGCTCGGCTGAGCCGCAGTCTCTCAGGCAGTTCCCTGGCAGCCCCGGCAGCACTGCCTGGGTGGGAAGGGGGAGAGCCGACCTAGGTGCACTCTGGGCCTCTTGCTCTCCCTGCTGCCCTGAGGCTGCTGGGCCAAAGAGGGCTTGGCTATCTACCCCCTTTCTCCCCTCTTGCCTCTGCCAGAAGGCTCTGCCCCCGGGGCTGTTGCAGTGTGGAGACAGCCCCTGCCAGCACCTCCACTCCCAGTAGGCCTCAGCAGAGGCCTAGGCCCAGGGAAAGGCCCAGGCAGGGGCTGCGTTTAGGGAGGCGCAAGGGCATGTCTGGACACCCTCCCCACAGCCTGTTCCTTCATGGGGCAGTTTCCCTGGAGGCCAGGAAGGCCTGGGCAAGGCTGGCCCAGAGCAGGGGCATTGCTGGGTTCTGCCTCTGGCCTGTGGGGCCTCTGAGCAGAACCTGCCCTCTCCCTCTGGAAGACCTCCCGCCTGCGTGCAAATCCCCGTTTGCAAGCACTCTGGCCGGGTGTTCCCGCAAGGCTCGCACTCTGGTCTCAAAGCCGGGAGAAAAGCGCTTTGGGGTGGGCCTCTCTCAGGGCCCATGGCCCTGAGCCTGGGGACCAGCTAGGGGGTCCACACTCCCAGGCCAGGGCAGAACCACATGCACACGTCTGTTCCTGCCCCCTGCCCCTTCAGACAGCTCGGCTGAGCCGCAGTCTCTCAGGCAGTTCCCTGGCAGCCCCGGCAGCACTGCCTGGGTGGGAAGGGGGAGAGCCGACCTAGGTGCACTGTGGGCCTCTGGCTCTCCCTGCTGCCCTGAGGCTGCTGGGCCAAAGAGGGCTTGGCTATCTACCCCCTTTCTCCCCTCTTGCCTCTGCCAGAAGGCTCTGCCCCCGGGGCTGTTGCAGTGTGGAGACAGCCCCTGCCAGCACCTCCACTCCCAGTAGGCCTCAGCAGAGGCCTAGGCCCAGGGAAAGGCCCAGGCAGGGGCTGCGTTTAGGGAGGCGCAAGGGCATGTCTGGACACCCTCCCCACAGCCTGTTCCTTCATGGGGCAGTTTCCCTGGAGGCCAGGAAGGCCTGGGCAAGGCTGGCCCAGAGCAGGGGCATTGCTGGGTTCTGCCTCTGGCCTGTGGGGCCTCTGAGCAGAACCTGCCCTCTCCCTCTGGAAGACCTCCCCGCCTGCGTGCAAATCCCCGTTTGCAAGCACTCTGGCCGGGTGTTCCCGCAAGGCTCGCACTCTGGTCTCAAAGCCGGGAGAAAAGCGCTTTGGGGTGGGCCTCTCTCAGGGCCCATGGCCCTGAGCCTGGGGACCAGCTAGGGGGTCCACACTCCCAGGCCAGGGCAGAACCACATGCACACGTCTGTTCCTGCCCCCTGCCCCTTCAGACAGCTCGGCTGAGCCGCAGTCTCTCAGGCAGTTCCCTGGCAGCCCCGGCAGCACTGCCTGGGTGGGAAGGGGGAGAGCCGACCTAGGTGCACTGTGGGCCTCTTGCTCTCCCTGCTGCCCTGAGGCTGCTGGGCCAAAGAGGGCTTGGCTATCTACCCCCTTTCTCCCCTCTTGCCTCTGCCAGAAGGCTCTGCCCCCGGGGCTGTTGCAGTGTGGAGACAGCCCCTGCCAGCACCTCCACTCCCAGTAGGCCTCAGCAGAGGCCTAGGCCCAGGGAAAGGCCCAGGCAGGGGCTGCGTTTAGGGAGGCGCAAGGGCATGTCTGGACACCCTCCCCACAGCCTGTTCCTTCATGGGGCAGTTTCCCTGGAGGCCAGGAAGGCCTGGGCAAGGCTGGCCCAGAGCAGGGGCATTGCTGGGTTCTGCCTCTGGCCTGTGGGGCCTCTGAGCAGAACCTGCCCTCTCCCTCTGGAAGACCTCCCCGCCTGCGTGCAAATCCCCGTTTGCAAGCACTCTGGCCGGGTGTTCCCGCAAGGCTCGCACTCTGGTCTCAAAGCCGGGAGAAAAGCGCTTTGGGGTGGGCCTCTCTCAGGGCCCATGGCCCTGAGCCTGGGGACCAGCTAGGGGGTCCACACTCCCAGGCCAGGGCAGAACCACATGCACACGTCTGTTCCTGCCCCCTGCCCCTTCAGAGAGCTCGGCTGAGCCGCAGTCTCTCAGGCAGTTCCCTGGCAGCCCCGGCAGCACTGCCTGGGTGGGAAGGGGGAGAGCCGACCTAGGTGCACTGTGGGCCTCTTGCTCTCCCTGCTGCCCTGAGGCTGCTGGGCCAAAGAGGGCTTGGCTATCTACCCCCTTTCTCCCCTCTTGCCTCTGCCAGAAGGCTCTGCCCCCGGGGCTGTTGCAGTGTGGAGACAGCCCCTGCCAGCACCTCCACTCCCAGTAGGCCTCAGCAGAGGCCTAGGCCCAGGGAAAGGCCCAGGCAGGGGCTGCGTTTAGGGAGGCGCAAGGGCATGTCTGGACACCCTCCCCACAGCCTGTTCCTTCATGGGGCAGTTTCCCTGGAGGCCAGGAAGGCCTGGGCAAGGCTGGCCCAGAGCAGGGGCATTGCTGGGTTCTGCCTCTGGCCTGTGGGGCCTCTGAGCAGAACCTGCCCTCTCCCTCTGGAAGACCTCCCCGCCTGCGTGCAAATCCCCGTTTGCAAGCACTCTGGCCGGGTGTTCCCGCAAGGCTCGCACTCTGGTCTCAAAGCCGGGAGAAAAGCGCTTTGGGGTGGGCCTCTCTCAGGGCCCATGGCCCTGAGCCTGGGGACCAGCTAGGGGGTCCACACTCCCAGGCCAGGGCAGAACCACATGCACACGTCTGTTCCTGCCCCCTGCCCCTTCAGAGAGCTCGGCTGAGCCGCAGTCTCTCAGGCAGTTCCCTGGCAGCCCCGGCAGCACTGCCTGGGTGGGAAGGGGGAGAGCCGACCTAGGTGCACTCTGGGCTCTTGCTCTCCCTGCTGCCCTGAGGCTGCTGGGCCAAAGAGGGCTTGGCTATCTACCCCCTTTCTCCCCTCTTGCCTCTGCCAGAAGGCTCTGCCCCCGGGGCTGTTGCAGTGTGGAGACAGCCCCTGCCAGCACCTCCACTCCCAGTAGGCCTCAGCAGAGGCCTAGGCCCAGGGAAAGGCCCAGGCAGGGGCTGCGTTTAGGGAGGCGCAAGGGCATGTCTGGACACCCTCCCCACAGCCTGTTCCTTCATGGGGCAGTTTCCCTGGAGGCCAGGAAGGCCTGGGCAAGGCTGGCCCAGAGCAGGGGCATTGCTGGGTTCTGCCTCTGGCCCTGTGGGGCCTCTGAGCAGAACCTGCCCTCTCCCTCTGGAAGACCTCCCGCCTGCGTGCAAATCCCCGTTTGCAAGCACTCTGGCCGGGTGTTCCCGCAAGGCTCGCACTCTGGTCTCAAAGCGGGAGAAAAGCGCTTTGGGGTGGGCCTCTCTCAGGGCCCATGGCCCTGAGCCTGGGGACCAGCTAGGGGGTCCACACTCCCAGGCCAGGGCAGAACCACATGCACACGTCTGTTCCTGCCCCCTGCCCCTTCAGACAGCTCGGCTGAGCCGCAGTCTCTCAGGCAGTTCCCTGGCAGCCCCGGCAGCACTGCCTGGGTGGGAAGGGGGAGAGCCGACCTAGGTGCACTGTGGGCCTCTGGCTCTCCCTGCTGCCCTGAGGCTGCTGGGCCAAAGAGGGCTTGGCTATCTACCCCCTTTCTCCCCTCTTGCCTCTGCCAGAAGGCTCTGCCCCCGGGGCTGTTGCAGTGTGGAGACAGCCCCTGCCAGCACCTCCACTCCCAGTAGGCCTCAGCAGAGGCCTAGGCCCAGGGAAAGGCCCAGGCAGGGGCTGCGTTTAGGGAGGCGCAAGGGCATGTCTGGACACCCTCCCCACAGCCTGTTCCTTCATGGGGCAGTTTCCCTGGAGGCCAGGAAGGCCTGGGCAAGGCTGGCCCAGAGCAGGGGCATTGCTGGGTTCTGCCTCTGGCCTGTGGGGCCTCTGAGCAGAACCTGCCCTCTCCCTCTGGAAGACCTCCCCGCCTGCGTGCAAATCCCCGTTTGCAAGCACTCTGGCCGGGTGTTCCCGCAAGGCTCGCACTCTGGTCTCAAAGCCGGGAGAAAAGCGCTTTGGGGTGGGCCTCTCTCAGGGCCCATGGCCCTGAGCCTGGGGACCAGCTAGGGGGTCCACACTCCCAGGCCAGGGCAGAACCACATGCACACGTCTGTTCCTGCCCCCTGCCCCTTCAGAGAGCTCGGCTGAGCCGCAGTCTCTCAGGCAGTTCCCTGGCAGCCCCGGCAGCACTGCCTGGGTGGGAAGGGGGAGAGCCGACCTAGGTGCACTGTGGGCCTCTTGCTCTCCCTGCTGCCCTGAGGCTGCTGGGCCAAAGAGGGCTTGGCTATCTACCCCCTTTCTCCCCTCTTGCCTCTGCCAGAAGGCTCTGCCCCCGGGGCTGTTGCAGTGTGGAGACAGCCCCTGCCAGCACCTCCACTCCCAGTAGGCCTCAGCAGAGGCCTAGGCCCAGGGAAAGGCCCAGGCAGGGGCTGCGTTTAGGGAGGCGCAAGGGCATGTCTGGACACCCTCCCCACAGCCTGTTCCTTCATGGGGCAGTTTCCCTGGAGGCCAGGAAGGCCTGGGCAAGGCTGGCCCAGAGCAGGGGCATTGCTGGGTTCTGCCTCTGGCCTGTGGGGCCTCTGAGCAGAACCTGCCCTCTCCCTCTGGAAGACCTCCCCGCCTGCGTGCAAATCCCCGTTTGCAAGCACTCTGGCCGGGTGTTCCCGCAAGGCTCGCACTCTGGTCTCAAAGCCGGGAGAAAAGCGCTTTGGGGTGGGCCTCTCTCAGGGCCCATGGCCCTGAGCCTGGGGACCAGCTAGGGGGTCCACACTCCCAGGCCAGGGCAGAACCACATGCACACGTCTGTTCCTGCCCCCTGCCCCTTCAGAGAGCTCGGCTGAGCCGCAGTCTCTCAGGCAGTTCCCTGGCAGCCCCGGCAGCACTGCCTGGGTGGGAAGGGGGAGAGCCGACCTAGGTGCACTGTGGGCCTCTTGCTCTCCCTGCTGCCCTGAGGCTGCTGGGCCAAAGAGGGCTTGGCTATCTACCCCCTTTCTCCCCTCTTGCCTCTGCCAGAAGGCTCTGCCCCCGGGGCTGTTGCAGTGTGGAGACAGCCCCTGCCAGCACCTCCACTCCCAGTAGGCCTCAGCAGAGGCCTAGGCCCAGGGAAAGGCCCAGGCAGGGGCTGCGTTTAGGGAGGCGCAAGGGCATGTCTGGACACCCTCCCCACAGCCTGTTCCTTCATGGGGCAGTTTCCCTGGAGGCCAGGAAGGCCTGGGCAAGGCTGGCCCAGAGCAGGGGCATTGCTGGGTTCTGCCTCTGGCCTGTGGGGCCTCTGAGCAGAACCTGCCCTCTCCCTCTGGAAGACCTCCCCGCCTGCGTGCAAATCCCCGTTTGCAAGCACTCTGGCCGGGTGTTCCCGCAAGGCTCGCACTCTGGTCTCAAAGCCGGGAGAAAAGCGCTTTGGGGTGGGCCTCTCTCAGGGCCCATGGCCCTGAGCCTGGGGACCAGCTAGGGGGTCCACACTCCCAGGCCAGGGCAGAACCACATGCACACGTCTGTTCCTGCCCCCTGCCCCTTCAGAGAGCTCGGCTGAGCCGCAGTCTCTCAGGCAGTTCCCTGGCAGCCCCGGCAGCACTGCCTGGGTGGGAAGGGGGAGAGCCGACCTAGGTGCACTGTGGGCCTCTTGCTCTCCCTGCTGCCCTGAGGCTGCTGGGCCAAAGAGGGCTTGGCTATCTACCCCCTTTCTCCCCTCTTGCCTCTGCCAGAAGGCTCTGCCCCCGGGGCTGTTGCAGTGTGGAGACAGCCCCTGCCAGCACCTCCACTCCCAGTAGGCCTCAGCAGAGGCCTAGGCCCAGGGAAAGGCCCAGGCAGGGGCTGCGTTTAGGGAGGCGCAAGGGCATGTCTGGACACCCTCCCCACAGCCTGTTCCTTCATGGGGCAGTTTCCCTGGAGGCCAGGAAGGCCTGGGCAAGGCTGGCCCAGAGCAGGGGCATTGCTGGGTTCTGCCTCTGGCCTGTGGGGCCTCTGAGCAGAACCTGCCCTCTCCCTCTGGAAGACCTCCCCGCCTGCGTGCAAATCCCCGTTTGCAAGCACTCTGGCCGGGTGTTCCCGCAAGGCTCGCACTCTGGTCTCAAAGCCGGGAGAAAAGCGCTTTGGGGTGGGCCTCTCTCAGGGCCCATGGCCCTGAGCCTGGGGACCAGCTAGGGGGTCCACACTCCCAGGCCAGGGCAGAACCACATGCACACGTCTGTTCCTGCCCCCTGCCCCTTCAGACAGCTCGGCTGAGCCGCAGTCTCTCAGGCAGTTCCCTGGCAGCCCCGGCAGCACTGCCTGGGTGGGAAGGGGGAGAGCCGACCTAGGTGCACTCTGGGCCTCTTGCTCTCCCTGCTGCCCTGAGGCTGCTGGGCCAAAGAGGGCTTGGCTATCTACCCCCTTTCTCCCCTCTTGCCTCTGCCAGAAGGCTCTGCCCCCGGGGCTGTTGCAGTGTGGAGACAGCCCCTGCCAGCACCTCCACTCCCAGTAGGCCTCAGCAGAGGCCTAGGCCCAGGGAAAGGCCCAGGCAGGGGCTGCGTTTAGGGAGGCGCAAGGGCATGTCTGGACACCCTCCCCACAGCCTGTTCCTTCATGGGGCAGTTTCCCTGGAGGCCAGGAAGGCCTGGGCAAGGCTGGCCCAGAGCAGGGGCATTGCTGGGTTCTGCCTCTGGCCTGTGGGGCCTCTGAGCAGAACCTGCCCTCTCCCTCTGGAAGACCTCCCCGCCTGCGTGCAAATCCCCGTTTGCAAGCACTCTGGCCGGGTGTTCCCGCAAGGCTCGCACTCTGGTCTCAAAGCCGGGAGAAAAGCGCTTTGGGGTGGGCCTCTCTCAGGGCCCATGGCCCTGAGCCTGGGGACCAGCTAGGGGGTCCACACTCCCAGGCCAGGGCAGAACCACATGCACACGTCTGTTCCTGCCCCCTGCCCCTTCAGAGAGCTCGGCTGAGCCGCAGTCTCTCAGGCAGTTCCCTGGCAGCCCCGGCAGCACTGCCTGGGTGGGAAGGGGGAGAGCCGACCTAGGTGCACTGTGGGCCTCTTGCTCTCCCTGCTGCCCTGAGGCTGCTGGGCCAAAGAGGGCTTGGCTATCTACCCCCTTTCTCCCCTCTTGCCTCTGCCAGAAGGCTCTGCCCCCGGGGCTGTTGCAGTGTGGAGACAGCCCCTGCCAGCACCTCCACTCCCAGTAGGCCTCAGCAGAGGCCTAGGCCCAGGGAAAGGCCCAGGCAGGGGCTGCGTTTAGGGAGGCGCAAGGGCATGTCTGGACACCCTCCCCACAGCCTGTTCCTTCATGGGGCAGTTTCCCTGGAGGCCAGGAAGGCCTGGGCAAGGCTGGCCCAGAGCAGGGGCATTGCTGGGTTCTGCCTCTGGCCTGTGGGGCCTCTGAGCAGAACCTGCCCTCTCCCTCTGGAAGACCTCCCCGCCTGCGTGCAAATCCCCGTTTGCAAGCACTCTGGCCGGGTGTTCCCGCAAGGCTCGCACTCTGGTCTCAAAGCCGGGAGAAAAGCGCTTTGGGGTGGGCCTCTCTCAGGGCCCATGGCCCTGAGCCTGGGGACCAGCTAGGGGGTCCACACTCCCAGGCCAGGGCAGAACCACATGCACACGTCTGTTCCTGCCCCCTGCCCCTTCAGAGAGCTCGGCTGAGCCGCAGTCTCTCAGGCAGTTCCCTGGCAGCCCCGGCAGCACTGCCTGGGTGGGAAGGGGGAGAGCCGACCTAGGTGCACTCTGGGCCTCTTGCTCTCCCTGCTGCCCTGAGGCTGCTGGGCCAAAGAGGGCTTGGCTATCTACCCCCTTTCTCCCCTCTTGCCTCTGCCAGAAGGCTCTGCCCCCGGGGCTGTTGCAGTGTGGAGACAGCCCCTGCCAGCACCTCCACTCCCAGTAGGCCTCAGCAGAGGCCTAGGCCCAGGGAAAGGCCCAGGCAGGGGCTGCGTTTAGGGAGGCGCAAGGGCATGTCTGGACACCCTCCCCACAGCCTGTTCCTTCATGGGGCAGTTTCCCTGGAGGCCAGGAAGGCCTGGGCAAGGCTGGCCCAGAGCAGGGGCATTGCTGGGTTCTGCCTCTGGCCTGTGGGGCCTCTGAGCAGAACCTGCCCTCTCCCTCTGGAAGACCTCCCCGCCTGCGTGCAAATCCCCGTTTGCAAGCACTCTGGCCGGGTGTTCCCGCAAGGCTCGCACTCTGGTCTCAAAGCCGGGAGAAAAGCGCTTTGGGGTGGGCCTCTCTCAGGGCCCATGGCCCTGAGCCTGGGGACCAGCTAGGGGGTCCACACTCCCAGGCCAGGGCAGAACCACATGCACACGTCTGTTCCTGCCCCCTGCCCCTTCAGAGAGCTCGGCTGAGCCGCAGTCTCTCAGGCAGTTCCCTGGCAGCCCCGGCAGCACTGCCTGGGTGGGAAGGGGGAGAGCCGACCTAGGTGCACTGTGGGCCTCTTGCTCTCCCTGCTGCCCTGAGGCTGCTGGGCCAAAGAGGGCTTGGCTATCTACCCCCTTTCTCCCCTCTTGCCTCTGCCAGAAGGCTCTGCCCCCGGGGCTGTTGCAGTGTGGAGACAGCCCCTGCCAGCACCTCCACTCCCAGTAGGCCTCAGCAGAGGCCTAGGCCCAGGGAAAGGCCCAGGCAGGGGCTGCGTTTAGGGAGGCGCAAGGGCATGTCTGGACACCCTCCCCACAGCCTGTTCCTTCATGGGGCAGTTTCCCTGGAGGCCAGGAAGGCCTGGGCAAGGCTGGCCCAGAGCAGGGGCATTGCTGGGTTCTGCCTCTGGCCTGTGGGGCCTCTGAGCAGAACCTGCCCTCTCCCTCTGGAAGACCTCCCCGCCTGCGTGCAAATCCCCGTTTGCAAGCACTCTGGCCGGGTGTTCCCGCAAGGCTCGCACTCTGGTCTCAAAGCCGGGAGAAAAGCGCTTTGGGGTGGGCCTCTCTCAGGGCCCATGGCCCTGAGCCTGGGGACCAGCTAGGGGGTCCACACTCCCAGGCCAGGGCAGAACCACATGCACACGTCTGTTCCTGCCCCCTGCCCCTTCAGACAGCTCGGCTGAGCCGCAGTCTCTCAGGCAGTTCCCTGGCAGCCCCGGCAGCACTGCCTGGGTGGGAAGGGGGAGAGCCGACCTAGGTGCACTGTGGGCCTCTTGCTCTCCCTGCTGCCCTGAGGCTGCTGGGCCAAAGAGGGCTTGGCTATCTACCCCCTTTCTCCCCTCTTGCCTCTGCCAGAAGGCTCTGCCCCCGGGGCTGTTGCAGTGTGGAGACAGCCCCTGCCAGCACCTCCACTCCCAGTAGGCCTCAGCAGAGGCCTAGGCCCAGGGAAAGGCCCAGGCAGGGGCTGCGTTTAGGGAGGCGCAAGGGCATGTCTGGACACCCTCCCCACAGCCTGTTCCTTCATGGGGCAGTTTCCCTGGAGGCCAGGAAGGCCTGGGCAAGGCTGGCCCAGAGCAGGGGCATTGCTGGGTTCTGCCTCTGGCCTGTGGGGCCTCTGAGCAGAACCTGCCCTCTCCCTCTGGAAGACCTCCCCGCCTGCGTGCAAATCCCCGTTTGCAAGCACTCTGGCCGGGTGTTCCCGCAAGGCTCGCACTCTGGTCTCAAAGCCGGGAGAAAAGCGCTTTGGGGTGGGCCTCTCTCAGGGCCCATGGCCCTGAGCCTGGGGACCAGCTAGGGGGTCCACACTCCCAGGCCAGGGCAGAACCACATGCACACGTCTGTTCCTGCCCCCTGCCCCTTCAGACAGCTCGGCTGAGCCGCAGTCTCTCAGGCAGTTCCCTGGCAGCCCCGGCAGCACTGCCTGGGTGGGAACGGGGAGAGCCGACCTAGGTGCACTGTGGGCCTCTTGCTCTCCCTGCTGCCCTGAGGCTGCTGGGCCAAAGAGGGCTTGGCTATCTACCCCCTTTCTCCCCTCTTGCCTCTGCCAGAAGGCTCTGCCCCCGGGGCTGTTGCAGTGTGGAGACAGCCCCTGCCAGCACCTCCACTCCCAGTAGGCCTCAGCAGAGGCCTAGGCCCAGGGAAAGGCCCAGGCAGGGGCTGCGTTTAGGGAGGCGCAAGGGCATGTCTGGACACCCTCCCCACAGCCTGTTCCTTCATGGGGCAGTTTCCCTGGAGGCCAGGAAGGCCTGGGCAAGGCTGGCCCAGAGCAGGGTCATTGCTGGGTTCTGCCTCTGGCCTGTGGGGCCTCTGAGCAGAACCTGCCCTCTCCCTCTGGAAGACCTCCCCGCCTGCGTGCAAATCCCCGTTTGCAAGCACTCGGGCCGGGTGTTCCCGCAAGGCTCGCACTCTGGTCTCAAAGCCGGGAGAAAAGCGCTTTGGGGTGGGCCTCTCTCAGGGCCCATGGCCCTGAGCCTGGGGACCAGCTAGGGGGTCCACACTCCCAGGCCAGGGCAGAACCACATGCACACGTCTGTTCCTGCCCCCTGCCCCTTCAGAGAGCTCGGCTGAGCCGCAGTCTCTCAGGCAGTTCCCTGGCAGCCCCGGCAGCACTGCCTGGGTGGGAAGGGGGAGAGCCGACCTAGGTGCACTCTGGGCCTCTTGCTCTCCCTGCTGCCCTGAGGCTGCTGGGCCAAAGAGGGCTTGGCTATCTACCCCCTTTCTCCCCTCTTGCCTCTGCCAGAAGGCTCTGCCCCCGGGGCTGTTGCAGTGTGGAGACAGCCCCTGCCAGCACCTCCACTCCCAGTAGGCCTCAGCAGAGGCCTAGGCCCAGGGAAAGGCCCAGGCAGGGGCTGCGTTTAGGGAGGCGCAAGGGCATGTCTGGACACCCTCCCCACAGCCTGTTCCTTCATGGGGCAGTTTCCCTGGAGGCCAGGAAGGCCTGGGCAAGGCTGGCCCAGAGCAGGGGCATTGCTGGGTTCTGCCTCTGGCCTGTGGGGCCTCTGAGCAGAACCTGCCCTCTCCCTCTGGAAGACCTCCCGCCTGCGTGCAAATCCCCGTTTGCAAGCACTCTGGCCGGGTGTTCCCGCAAGGCTCGCACTCTGGTCTCAAAGCCGGGAGAAAAGCGCTTTGGGGTGGGCCTCTCTCAGGGCCCATGGCCCTGAGCCTGGGGACCAGCTAGGGGGTCCACACTCCCAGGCCAGGGCAGAACCACATGCACACGTCTGTTCCTGCCCCCTGCCCCTTCAGACAGCTCGGCTGAGCCGCAGTCTCTCAGGCAGTTCCCTGGCAGCCCCGGCAGCACTGCCTGGGTGGGAAGGGGGAGAGCCGACCTAGGTGCACTGTGGGCCTCTGGCTCTCCCTGCTGCCCTGAGGCTGCTGGGCCAAAGAGGGCTTGGCTATCTACCCCCTTTCTCCCCTCTTGCCTCTGCCAGAAGGCTCTGCCCCCGGGGCTGTTGCAGTGTGGAGACAGCCCCTGCCAGCACCTCCACTCCCAGTAGGCCTCAGCAGAGGCCTAGGCCCAGGGAAAGGCCCAGGCAGGGGCTGCGTTTAGGGAGGCGCAAGGGCATGTCTGGACACCCTCCCCACAGCCTGTTCCTTCATGGGGCAGTTTCCCTGGAGGCCAGGAAGGCCTGGGCAAGGCTGGCCCAGAGCAGGGGCATTGCTGGGTTCTGCCTCTGGCCTGTGGGGCCTCTGAGCAGAACCTGCCCTCTCCCTCTGGAAGACCTCCCCGCCTGCGTGCAAATCCCCGTTTGCAAGCACTCTGGCCGGGTGTTCCCGCAAGGCTCGCACTCTGGTCTCAAAGCCGGGAGAAAAGCGCTTTGGGGTGGGCCTCTCTCAGGGCCCATGGCCCTGAGCCTGGGGACCAGCTAGGGGGTCCACACTCCCAGGCCAGGGCAGAACCACATGCACACGTCTGTTCCTGCCCCCTGCCCCTTCAGACAGCTCGGCTGAGCCGCAGTCTCTCAGGCAGTTCCCTGGCAGCCCCGGCAGCACTGCCTGGGTGGGAAGGGGGAGAGCCGACCTAGGTGCACTGTGGGCCTCTTGCTCTCCCTGCTGCCCTGAGGCTGCTGGGCCAAAGAGGGCTTGGCTATCTACCCCCTTTCTCCCCTCTTGCCTCTGCCAGAAGGCTCTGCCCCCGGGGCTGTTGCAGTGTGGAGACAGCCCCTGCCAGCACCTCCACTCCCAGTAGGCCTCAGCAGAGGCCTAGGCCCAGGGAAAGGCCCAGGCAGGGGCTGCGTTTAGGGAGGCGCAAGGGCATGTCTGGACACCCTCCCCACAGCCTGTTCCTTCATGGGGCAGTTTCCCTGGAGGCCAGGAAGGCCTGGGCAAGGCTGGCCCAGAGCAGGGGCATTGCTGGGTTCTGCCTCTGGCCTGTGGGGCCTCTGAGCAGAACCTGCCCTCTCCCTCTGGAAGACCTCCCCGCCTGCGTGCAAATCCCCGTTTGCAAGCACTCTGGCCGGGTGTTCCCGCAAGGCTCGCACTCTGGTCTCAAAGCCGGGAGAAAAGCGCTTTGGGGTGGGCCTCTCTCAGGGCCCATGGCCCTGAGCCTGGGGACCAGCTAGGGGGTCCACACTCCCAGGCCAGGGCAGAACCACATGCACACGTCTGTTCCTGCCCCCTGCCCCTTCAGAGAGCTCGGCTGAGCCGCAGTCTCTCAGGCAGTTCCCTGGCAGCCCCGGCAGCACTGCCTGGGTGGGAAGGGGGAGAGCCGACCTAGGTGCACTGTGGGCCTCTTGCTCTCCCTGCTGCCCTGAGGCTGCTGGGCCAAAGAGGGCTTGGCTATCTACCCCCTTTCTCCCCTCTTGCCTCTGCCAGAAGGCTCTGCCCCCGGGGCTGTTGCAGTGTGGAGACAGCCCCTGCCAGCACCTCCACTCCCAGTAGGCCTCAGCAGAGGCCTAGGCCCAGGGAAAGGCCCAGGCAGGGGCTGCGTTTAGGGAGGCGCAAGGGCATGTCTGGACACCCTCCCCACAGCCTGTTCCTTCATGGGGCAGTTTCCCTGGAGGCCAGGAAGGCCTGGGCAAGGCTGGCCCAGAGCAGGGGCATTGCTGGGTTCTGCCTCTGGCCTGTGGGGCCTCTGAGCAGAACCTGCCCTCTCCCTCTGGAAGACCTCCCCGCCTGCGTGCAAATCCCCGTTTGCAAGCACTCTGGCCGGGTGTTCCCGCAAGGCTCGCACTCTGGTCTCAAAGCCGGGAGAAAAGCGCTTTGGGGTGGGCCTCTCTCAGGGCCCATGGCCCTGAGCCTGGGGACCAGCTAGGGGGTCCACACTCCCAGGCCAGGGCAGAACCACATGCACACGTCTGTTCCTGCCCCCTGCCCCTTCAGAGAGCTCGGCTGAGCCGCAGTCTCTCAGGCAGTTCCCTGGCAGCCCCGGCAGCACTGCCTGGGTGGGAAGGGGGAGAGCCGACCTAGGTGCACTGTGGGCCTCTTGCTCTCCCTGCTGCCCTGAGGCTGCTGGGCCAAAGAGGGCTTGGCTATCTACCCCCTTTCTCCCCTCTTGCCTCTGCCAGAAGGCTCTGCCCCCGGGGCTGTTGCAGTGTGGAGACAGCCCCTGCCAGCACCTCCACTCCCAGTAGGCCTCAGCAGAGGCCTAGGCCCAGGGAAAGGCCCAGGCAGGGGCTGCGTTTAGGGAGGCGCAAGGGCATGTCTGGACACCCTCCCCACAGCCTGTTCCTTCATGGGGCAGTTTCCCTGGAGGCCAGGAAGGCCTGGGCAAGGCTGGCCCAGAGCAGGGGCATTGCTGGGTTCTGCCTCTGGCCTGTGGGGCCTCTGAGCAGAACCTGCCCTCTCCCTCTGGAAGACCTCCCCGCCTGCGTGCAAATCCCCGTTTGCAAGCACTCTGGCCGGGTGTTCCCGCAAGGCTCGCACTCTGGTCTCAAAGCCGGGAGAAAAGCGCTTTGGGGTGGGCCTCTCTCAGGGCCCATGGCCCTGAGCCTGGGGACCAGCTAGGGGGTCCACACTCCCAGGCCAGGGCAGAACCACATGCACACGTCTGTTCCTGCCCCCTGCCCCTTCAGACAGCTCGGCTGAGCCGCAGTCTCTCAGGCAGTTCCCTGGCAGCCCCGGCAGCACTGCCTGGGTGGGAAGGGGGAGAGCCGACCTAGGTGCACTGTGGGCCTCTGGCTCTCCCTGCTGCCCTGAGGCTGCTGGGCCAAAGAGGGCTTGGCTATCTACCCCCTTTCTCCCCTCTTGCCTCTGCCAGAAGGCTCTGCCCCCGGGGCTGTTGCAGTGTGGAGACAGCCCCTGCCAGCACCTCCACTCCCAGTAGGCCTCAGCAGAGGCCTAGGCCCAGGGAAAGGCCCAGGCAGGGGCTGCGTTTAGGGAGGCGCAAGGGCATGTCTGGACACCCTCCCCACAGCCTGTTCCTTCATGGGGCAGTTTCCCTGGAGGCCAGGAAGGCCTGGGCAAGGCTGGCCCAGAGCAGGGGCATTGCTGGGTTCTGCCTCTGGCCTGTGGGGCCTCTGAGCAGAACCTGCCCTCTCCCTCTGGAAGACCTCCCCGCCTGCGTGCAAATCCCCGTTTGCAAGCACTCTGGCCGGGTGTTCCCGCAAGGCTCGCACTCTGGTCTCAAAGCCGGGAGAAAAGCGCTTTGGGGTGGGCCTCTCTCAGGGCCCATGGCCCTGAGCCTGGGGACCAGCTAGGGGGTCCACACTCCCAGGCCAGGGCAGAACCACATGCACACGTCTGTTCCTGCCCCCTGCCCCTTCAGAGAGCTCGGCTGAGCCGCAGTCTCTCAGGCAGTTCCCTGGCAGCCCCGGCAGCACTGCCTGGGTGGGAAGGGGGAGAGCCGACCTAGGTGCACTGTGGGCCTCTTGCTCTCCCTGCTGCCCTGAGGCTGCTGGGCCAAAGAGGGCTTGGCTATCTACCCCCTTTCTCCCCTCTTGCCTCTGCCAGAAGGCTCTGCCCCCGGGGCTGTTGCAGTGTGGAGACAGCCCCTGCCAGCACCTCCACTCCCAGTAGGCCTCAGCAGAGGCCTAGGCCCAGGGAAAGGCCCAGGCAGGGGCTGCGTTTAGGGAGGCGCAAGGGCATGTCTGGACACCCTCCCCACAGCCTGTTCCTTCATGGGGCAGTTTCCCTGGAGGCCAGGAAGGCCTGGGCAAGGCTGGCCCAGAGCAGGGGCATTGCTGGGTTCTGCCTCTGGCCTGTGGGGCCTCTGAGCAGAACCTGCCCTCTCCCTCTGGAAGACCTCCCCGCCTGCGTGCAAATCCCCGTTTGCAAGCACTCTGGCCGGGTGTTCCCGCAAGGCTCGCACTCTGGTCTCAAAGCCGGGAGAAAAGCGCTTTGGGGTGGGCCTCTCTCAGGGCCCATGGCCCTGAGCCTGGGGACCAGCTAGGGGGTCCACACTCCCAGGCCAGGGCAGAACCACATGCACACGTCTGTTCCTGCCCCCTGCCCCTTCAGACAGCTCGGCTGAGCCGCAGTCTCTCAGGCAGTTCCCTGGCAGCCCCGGCAGCACTGCCTGGGTGGGAAGGGGGAGAGCCGACCTAGGTGCACTGTGGGCCTCTTGCTCTCCCTGCTGCCCTGAGGCTGCTGGGCCAAAGAGGGCTTGGCTATCTACCCCCTTTCTCCCCTCTTGCCTCTGCCAGAAGGCTCTGCCCCCGGGGCTGTTGCAGTGTGGAGACAGCCCCTGCCAGCACCTCCACTCCCAGTAGGCCTCAGCAGAGGCCTAGGCCCAGGGAAAGGCCCAGGCAGGGGCTGCGTTTAGGGAGGCGCAAGGGCATGTCTGGACACCCTCCCCACAGCCTGTTCCTTCATGGGGCAGTTTCCCTGGAGGCCAGGAAGGCCTGGGCAAGGCTGGCCCAGAGCAGGGGCATTGCTGGGTTCTGCCTCTGGCCTGTGGGGCCTCTGAGCAGAACCTGCCCTCTCCCTCTGGAAGACCTCCCCGCCTGCGTGCAAATCCCCGTTTGCAAGCACTCTGGCCGGGTGTTCCCGCAAGGCTCGCACTCTGGTCTCAAAGCCGGGAGAAAAGCGCTTTGGGGTGGGCCTCTCTCAGGGCCCATGGCCCTGAGCCTGGGGACCAGCTAGGGGGTCCACACTCCCAGGCCAGGGCAGAACCACATGCACACGTCTGTTCCTGCCCCCTGCCCCTTCAGACAGCTCGGCTGAGCCGCAGTCTCTCAGGCAGTTCCCTGGCAGCCCCGGCAGCACTGCCTGGGTGGGAAGGGGGAGAGCCGACCTAGGTGCACTGTGGGCCTCTTGCTCTCCCTGCTGCCCTGAGGCTGCTGGGCCAAAGAGGGCTTGGCTATCTACCCCCTTTCTCCCCTCTTGCCTCTGCCAGAAGGCTCTGCCCCCGGGGCTGTTGCAGTGTGGAGACAGCCCCTGCCAGCACCTCCACTCCCAGTAGGCCTCAGCAGAGGCCTAGGCCCAGGGAAAGGCCCAGGCAGGGGCTGCGTTTAGGGAGGCGCAAGGGCATGTCTGGACACCCTCCCCACAGCCTGTTCCTTCATGGGGCAGTTTCCCTGGAGGCCAGGAAGGCCTGGGCAAGGCTGGCCCAGAGCAGGGGCATTGCTGGGTTCTGCCTCTGGCCTGTGGGGCCTCTGAGCAGAACCTGCCCTCTCCCTCTGGAAGACCTCCCCGCCTGCGTGCAAATCCCCGTTTGCAAGCACTCTGGCCGGGTGTTCCCGCAAGGCTCGCACTCTGGTCTCAAAGCCGGGAGAAAAGCGCTTTGGGGTGGGCCTCTCTCAGGGCCCATGGCCCTGAGCCTGGGGACCAGCTAGGGGGTCCACACTCCCAGGCCAGGGCAGAACCACATGCACACGTCTGTTCCTGCCCCCTGCCCCTTCAGACAGCTCGGCTGAGCCGCAGTCTCTCAGGCAGTTCCCTGGCAGCCCCGGCAGCACTGCCTGGGTGGGAAGGGGGAGAGCCGACCTAGGTGCACTGTGGGCCTCTTGCTCTCCCTGCTGCCCTGAGGCTGCTGGGCCAAAGAGGGCTTGGCTATCTACCCCCTTTCTCCCCTCTTGCCTCTGCCAGAAGGCTCTGCCCCCGGGGCTGTTGCAGTGTGGAGACAGCCCCTGCCAGCACCTCCACTCCCAGTAGGCCTCAGCAGAGGCCTAGGCCCAGGGAAAGGCCCAGGCAGGGGCTGCGTTTAGGGAGGCGCAAGGGCATGTCTGGACACCCTCCCCACAGCCTGTTCCTTCATGGGGCAGTTTCCCTGGAGGCCAGGAAGGCCTGGGCAAGGCTGGCCCAGAGCAGGGGCATTGCTGGGTTCTGCCTCTGGCCTGTGGGGCCTCTGAGCAGAACCTGCCCTCTCCCTCTGGAAGACCTCCCCGCCTGCGTGCAAATCCCCGTTTGCAAGCACTCGGGCCGGGTGTTCCCGCAAGGCTCGCACTCTGGTCTCAAAGCCGGGAGAAAAGCGCTTTGGGGTGGGCCTCTCTCAGGGCCCATGGCCCTGAGCCTGGGGACCAGCTAGGGGGTCCACACTCCCAGGCCAGGGCAGAACCACATGCACACGTCTGTTCCTGCCCCCTGCCCCTTCAGAGAGCTCGGCTGAGCCGCAGTCTCTCAGGCAGTTCCCTGGCAGCCCCGGCAGCACTGCCTGGGTGGGAAGGGGGAGAGCCGACCTAGGTGCACTGTGGGCCTCTTGCTCTCCCTGCTGCCCTGAGGCTGCTGGGCCAAAGAGGGCTTGGCTATCTACCCCCTTTCTCCCCTCTTGCCTCTGCCAGAAGGCTCTGCCCCCGGGGCTGTTGCAGTGTGGAGACAGCCCCTGCCAGCACCTCCACTCCCAGTAGGCCTCAGCAGAGGCCTAGGCCCAGGGAAAGGCCCAGGCAGGGGCTGCGTTTAGGGAGGCGCAAGGGCATGTCTGGACACCCTCCCCACAGCCTGTTCCTTCATGGGGCAGTTTCCCTGGAGGCCAGGAAGGCCTGGGCAAGGCTGGCCCAGAGCAGGGGCATTGCTGGGTTCTGCCTCTGGCCTGTGGGGCCTCTGAGCAGAACCTGCCCTCTCCCTCTGGAAGACCTCCCCGCCTGCGTGCAAATCCCCGTTTGCAAGCACTCTGGCCGGGTGTTCCCGCAAGGCTCGCACTCTGGTCTCAAAGCCGGGAGAAAAGCGCTTTGGGGTGGGCCTCTCTCAGGGCCCATGGCCCTGAGCCTGGGGACCAGCTAGGGGGTCCACACTCCCAGGCCAGGGCAGAACCACATGCACACGTCTGTTCCTGCCCCCTGCCCCTTCAGACAGCTCGGCTGAGCCGCAGTCTCTCAGGCAGTTCCCTGGCAGCCCCGGCAGCACTGCCTGGGTGGGAACGGGGAGAGCCGACCTAGGTGCACTGTGGGCCTCTTGCTCTCCCTGCTGCCCTGAGGCTGCTGGGCCAAAGAGGGCTTGGCTATCTACCCCCTTTCTCCCCTCTTGCCTCTGCCAGAAGGCTCTGCCCCCGGGGCTGTTGCAGTGTGGAGACAGCCCCTGCCAGCACCTCCACTCCCAGTAGGCCTCAGCAGAGGCCTAGGCCCAGGGAAAGGCCCAGGCAGGGGCTGCGTTTAGGGAGGCGCAAGGGCATGTCTGGACACCCTCCCCACAGCCTGTTCCTTCATGGGGCAGTTTCCCTGGAGGCCAGGAAGGCCTGGGCAAGGCTGGCCCAGAGCAGGGTCATTGCTGGGTTCTGCCTCTGGCCTGTGGGGCCTCTGAGCAGAACCTGCCCTCTCCCTCTGGAAGACCTCCCCGCCTGCGTGCAAATCCCCGTTTGCAAGCACTCGGGCCGGGTGTTCCCGCAAGGCTCGCACTCTGGTCTCAAAGCCGGGAGAAAAGCGCTTTGGGGTGGGCCTCTCTCAGGGCCCATGGCCCTGAGCCTGGGGACCAGCTAGGGGGTCCACACTCCCAGGCCAGGGCAGAACCACATGCACACGTCTGTTCCTGCCCCCTGCCCCTTCAGAGAGCTCGGCTGAGCCGCAGTCTCTCAGGCAGTTCCCTGGCAGCCCCGGCAGCACTGCCTGGGTGGGAAGGGGGAGAGCCGACCTAGGTGCACTGTGGGCCTCTTGCTCTCCCTGCTGCCCTGAGGCTGCTGGGCCAAAGAGGGCTTGGCTATCTACCCCCTTTCTCCCCTCTTGCCTCTGCCAGAAGGCTCTGCCCCCGGGGCTGTTGCAGTGTGGAGACAGCCCCTGCCAGCACCTCCACTCCCAGTAGGCCTCAGCAGAGGCCTAGGCCCAGGGAAAGGCCCAGGCAGGGGCTGCGTTTAGGGAGGCGCAAGGGCATGTCTGGACACCCTCCCCACAGCCTGTTCCTTCATGGGGCAGTTTCCCTGGAGGCCAGGAAGGCCTGGGCAAGGCTGGCCCAGAGCAGGGGCATTGCTGGGTTCTGCCTCTGGCCTGTGGGGCCTCTGAGCAGAACCTGCCCTCTCCCTCTGGAAGACCTCCCGCCTGCGTGCAAATCCCCGTTTGCAAGCACTCTGGCCGGGTGTTCCCGCAAGGCTCGCACTCTGGTCTCAAAGCCGGGAGAAAAGCGCTTTGGGGTGGGCCTCTCTCAGGGCCCATGGCCCTGAGCCTGGGGACCAGCTAGGGGGTCCACACTCCCAGGCCAGGGCAGAACCACATGCACACGTCTGTTCCTGCCCCCTGCCCCTTCAGACAGCTCGGCTGAGCCGCAGTCTCTCAGGCAGTTCCCTGGCAGCCCCGGCAGCACTGCCTGGGTGGGAAGGGGGAGAGCCGACCTAGGTGCACTGTGGGCCTCTGGCTCTCCCTGCTGCCCTGAGGCTGCTGGGCCAAAGAGGGCTTGGCTATCTACCCCCTTTCTCCCCTCTTGCCTCTGCCAGAAGGCTCTGCCCCCGGGGCTGTTGCAGTGTGGAGACAGCCCCTGCCAGCACCTCCACTCCCAGTAGGCCTCAGCAGAGGCCTAGGCCCAGGGAAAGGCCCAGGCAGGGGCTGCGTTTAGGGAGGCGCAAGGGCATGTCTGGACACCCTCCCCACAGCCTGTTCCTTCATGGGGCAGTTTCCCTGGAGGCCAGGAAGGCCTGGGCAAGGCTGGCCCAGAGCAGGGGCATTGCTGGGTTCTGCCTCTGGCCTGTGGGGCCTCTGAGCAGAACCTGCCCTCTCCCTCTGGAAGACCTCCCCGCCTGCGTGCAAATCCCCGTTTGCAAGCACTCTGGCCGGGTGTTCCCGCAAGGCTCGCACTCTGGTCTCAAAGCCGGGAGAAAAGCGCTTTGGGGTGGGCCTCTCTCAGGGCCCATGGCCCTGAGCCTGGGGACCAGCTAGGGGGTCCACACTCCCAGGCCAGGGCAGAACCACATGCACACGTCTGTTCCTGCCCCCTGCCCCTTCAGACAGCTCGGCTGAGCCGCAGTCTCTCAGGCAGTTCCCTGGCAGCCCCGGCAGCACTGCCTGGGTGGGAAGGGGGAGAGCCGACCTAGGTGCACTGTGGGCCTCTTGCTCTCCCTGCTGCCCTGAGGCTGCTGGGCCAAAGAGGGCTTGGCTATCTACCCCCTTTCTCCCCTCTTGCCTCTGCCAGAAGGCTCTGCCCCCGGGGCTGTTGCAGTGTGGAGACAGCCCCTGCCAGCACCTCCACTCCCAGTAGGCCTCAGCAGAGGCCTAGGCCCAGGGAAAGGCCCAGGCAGGGGCTGCGTTTAGGGAGGCGCAAGGGCATGTCTGGACACCCTCCCCACAGCCTGTTCCTTCATGGGGCAGTTTCCCTGGAGGCCAGGAAGGCCTGGGCAAGGCTGGCCCAGAGCAGGGGCATTGCTGGGTTCTGCCTCTGGCCTGTGGGGCCTCTGAGCAGAACCTGCCCTCTCCCTCTGGAAGACCTCCCCGCCTGCGTGCAAATCCCCGTTTGCAAGCACTCTGGCCGGGTGTTCCCGCAAGGCTCGCACTCTGGTCTCAAAGCCGGGAGAAAAGCGCTTTGGGGTGGGCCTCTCTCAGGGCCCATGGCCCTGAGCCTGGGGACCAGCTAGGGGGTCCACACTCCCAGGCCAGGGCAGAACCACATGCACACGTCTGTTCCTGCCCCCTGCCCCTTCAGAGAGCTCGGCTGAGCCGCAGTCTCTCAGGCAGTTCCCTGGCAGCCCCGGCAGCACTGCCTGGGTGGGAAGGGGGAGAGCCGACCTAGGTGCACTGTGGGCCTCTTGCTCTCCCTGCTGCCCTGAGGCTGCTGGGCCAAAGAGGGCTTGGCTATCTACCCCCTTTCTCCCCTCTTGCCTCTGCCAGAAGGCTCTGCCCCCGGGGCTGTTGCAGTGTGGAGACAGCCCCTGCCAGCACCTCCACTCCCAGTAGGCCTCAGCAGAGGCCTAGGCCCAGGGAAAGGCCCAGGCAGGGGCTGCGTTTAGGGAGGCGCAAGGGCATGTCTGGACACCCTCCCCACAGCCTGTTCCTTCATGGGGCAGTTTCCCTGGAGGCCAGGAAGGCCTGGGCAAGGCTGGCCCAGAGCAGGGGCATTGCTGGGTTCTGCCTCTGGCCTGTGGGGCCTCTGAGCAGAACCTGCCCTCTCCCTCTGGAAGACCTCCCCGCCTGCGTGCAAATCCCCGTTTGCAAGCACTCTGGCCGGGTGTTCCCGCAAGGCTCGCACTCTGGTCTCAAAGCCGGGAGAAAAGCGCTTTGGGGTGGGCCTCTCTCAGGGCCCATGGCCCTGAGCCTGGGGACCAGCTAGGGGGTCCACACTCCCAGGCCAGGGCAGAACCACATGCACACGTCTGTTCCTGCCCCCTGCCCCTTCAGAGAGCTCGGCTGAGCCGCAGTCTCTCAGGCAGTTCCCTGGCAGCCCCGGCAGCACTGCCTGGGTGGGAAGGGGGAGAGCCGACCTAGGTGCACTCTGGGCCTCTTGCTCTCCCTGCTGCCCTGAGGCTGCTGGGCCAAAGAGGGCTTGGCTATCTACCCCCTTTCTCCCCTCTTGCCTCTGCCAGAAGGCTCTGCCCCCGGGGCTGTTGCAGTGTGGAGACAGCCCCTGCCAGCACCTCCACTCCCAGTAGGCCTCAGCAGAGGCCTAGGCCCAGGGAAAGGCCCAGGCAGGGGCTGCGTTTAGGGAGGCGCAAGGGCATGTCTGGACACCCTCCCCACAGCCTGTTCCTTCATGGGGCAGTTTCCCTGGAGGCCAGGAAGGCCTGGGCAAGGCTGGCCCAGAGCAGGGGCATTGCTGGGTTCTGCCTCTGGCCTGTGGGGCCTCTGAGCAGAACCTGCCCTCTCCCTCTGGAAGACCTCCCCGCCTGCGTGCAAATCCCCGTTTGCAAGCACTCTGGCCGGGTGTTCCCGCAAGGCTCGCACTCTGGTCTCAAAGCCGGGAGAAAAGCGCTTTGGGGTGGGCCTCTCTCAGGGCCCATGGCCCTGAGCCTGGGGACCAGCTAGGGGGTCCACACTCCCAGGCCAGGGCAGAACCACATGCACACGTCTGTTCCTGCCCCCTGCCCCTTCAGACAGCTCGGCTGAGCCGCAGTCTCTCAGGCAGTTCCCTGGCAGCCCCGGCAGCACTGCCTGGGTGGGAAGGGGGAGAGCCGACCTAGGTGCACTGTGGGCCTCTTGCTCTCCCTGCTGCCCTGAGGCTGCTGGGCCAAAGAGGGCTTGGCTATCTACCCCCTTTCTCCCCTCTTGCCTCTGCCAGAAGGCTCTGCCCCCGGGGCTGTTGCAGTGTGGAGACAGCCCCTGCCAGCACCTCCACTCCCAGTAGGCCTCAGCAGAGGCCTAGGCCCAGGGAAAGGCCCAGGCAGGGGCTGCGTTTAGGGAGGCGCAAGGGCATGTCTGGACACCCTCCCCACAGCCTGTTCCTTCATGGGGCAGTTTCCCTGGAGGCCAGGAAGGCCTGGGCAAGGCTGGCCCAGAGCAGGGGCATTGCTGGGTTCTGCCTCTGGCCTGTGGGGCCTCTGAGCAGAACCTGCCCTCTCCCTCTGGAAGACCTCCCCGCCTGCGTGCAAATCCCCGTTTGCAAGCACTCTGGCCGGGTGTTCCCGCAAGGCTCGCACTCTGGTCTCAAAGCCGGGAGAAAAGCGCTTTGGGGTGGGCCTCTCTCAGGGCCCATGGCCCTGAGCCTGGGGACCAGCTAGGGGGTCCACACTCCCAGGCCAGGGCAGAACCACATGCACACGTCTGTTCCTGCCCCCTGCCCCTTCAGAGAGCTCGGCTGAGCCGCAGTCTCTCAGGCAGTTCCCTGGCAGCCCCGGCAGCACTGCCTGGGTGGGAAGGGGGAGAGCCGACCTAGGTGCACTGTGGGCCTCTTGCTCTCCCTGCTGCCCTGAGGCTGCTGGGCCAAAGAGGGCTTGGCTATCTACCCCCTTTCTCCCCTCTTGCCTCTGCCAGAAGGCTCTGCCCCCGGGGCTGTTGCAGTGTGGAGACAGCCCCTGCCAGCACCTCCACTCCCAGTAGGCCTCAGCAGAGGCCTAGGCCCAGGGAAAGGCCCAGGCAGGGGCTGCGTTTAGGGAGGCGCAAGGGCATGTCTGGACACCCTCCCCACAGCCTGTTCCTTCATGGGGCAGTTTCCCTGGAGGCCAGGAAGGCCTGGGCAAGGCTGGCCCAGAGCAGGGGCATTGCTGGGTTCTGCCTCTGGCCTGTGGGGCCTCTGAGCAGAACCTGCCCTCTCCCTCTGGAAGACCTCCCCGCCTGCGTGCAAATCCCCGTTTGCAAGCACTCTGGCCGGGTGTTCCCGCAAGGCTCGCACTCTGGTCTCAAAGCCGGGAGAAAAGCGCTTTGGGGTGGGCCTCTCTCAGGGCCCATGGCCCTGAGCCTGGGGACCAGCTAGGGGGTCCACACTCCCAGGCCAGGGCAGAACCACATGCACACGTCTGTTCCTGCCCCCTGCCCCTTCAGACAGCTCGGCTGAGCCGCAGTCTCTCAGGCAGTTCCCTGGCAGCCCCGGCAGCACTGCCTGGGTGGGAAGGGGGAGAGCCGACCTAGGTGCACTGTGGGCCTCTTGCTCTCCCTGCTGCCCTGAGGCTGCTGGGCCAAAGAGGGCTTGGCTATCTACCCCCTTTCTCCCCTCTTGCCTCTGCCAGAAGGCTCTGCCCCCGGGGCTGTTGCAGTGTGGAGACAGCCCCTGCCAGCACCTCCACTCCCAGTAGGCCTCAGCAGAGGCCTAGGCCCAGGGAAAGGCCCAGGCAGGGGCTGCGTTTAGGGAGGCGCAAGGGCATGTCTGGACACCCTCCCCACAGCCTGTTCCTTCATGGGGCAGTTTCCCTGGAGGCCAGGAAGGCCTGGGCAAGGCTGGCCCAGAGCAGGGGCATTGCTGGGTTCTGCCTCTGGCCTGTGGGGCCTCTGAGCAGAACCTGCCCTCTCCCTCTGGAAGACCTCCCCGCCTGCGTGCAAATCCCCGTTTGCAAGCACTCTGGCCGGGTGTTCCCGCAAGGCTCGCACTCTGGTCTCAAAGCCGGGAGAAAAGCGCTTTGGGGTGGGCCTCTCTCAGGGCCCATGGCCCTGAGCCTGGGGACCAGCTAGGGGGTCCACACTCCCAGGCCAGGGCAGAACCACATGCACACGTCTGTTCTTGCCCCCTGCCCCTTCAGACAGCTCGGCTGAGCCGCAGTCTCTCAGGCAGTTCCCTGGCAGCCCCGGCAGCACTGCCTGGGTGGGAAGGGGGAGAGCCGACCTAGGTGCACTGTGGGCCTCTTGCTCTCCCTGCTGCCCTGAGGCTGCTGGGCCAAAGAGGGCTTGGCTATCTACCCCCTTTCTCCCCTCTTGCCTCTGCCAGAAGGCTCTGCCCCCGGGGCTGTTGCAGTGTGGAGACAGCCCCTGCCAGCACCTCCACTCCCAGTAGGCCTCAGCAGAGGCCTAGGCCCAGGGAAAGGCCCAGGCAGGGGCTGCGTTTAGGGAGGCGCAAGGGCATGTCTGGACACCCTCCCCACAGCCTGTTCCTTCATGGGGCAGTTTCCCTGGAGGCCAGGAAGGCCTGGGCAAGGCTGGCCCAGAGCAGGGGCATTGCTGGGTTCTGCCTCTGGCCTGTGGGGCCTCTGAGCAGAACCTGCCCTCTCCCTCTGGAAGACCTCCCCGCCTGCGTGCAAATCCCCGTTTGCAAGCACTCTGGCCGGGTGTTCCCGCAAGGCTCGCACTCTGGTCTCAAAGCCGGGAGAAAAGCGCTTTGGGGTGGGCCTCTCTCAGGGCCCATGGCCCTGAGCCTGGGGACCAGCTAGGGGGTCCACACTCCCAGGCCAGGGCAGAACCACATGCACACGTCTGTTCCTGCCCCCTGCCCCTTCAGACAGCTCGGCTGAGCCGCAGTCTCTCAGGCAGTTCCCTGGCAGCCCCGGCAGCACTGCCTGGGTGGGAAGGGGGAGAGCCGACCTAGGTGCACTGTGGGCCTCTTGCTCTCCCTGCTGCCCTGAGGCTGCTGGGCCAAAGAGGGCTTGGCTATCTACCCCCTTTCTCCCCTCTTGCCTCTGCCAGAAGGCTCTGCCCCCGGGGCTGTTGCAGTGTGGAGACAGCCCCTGCCAGCACCTCCACTCCCAGTAGGCCTCAGCAGAGGCCTAGGCCCAGGGAAAGGCCCAGGCAGGGGCTGCGTTTAGGGAGGCGCAAGGGCATGTCTGGACACCCTCCCCACAGCCTGTTCCTTCATGGGGCAGTTTCCCTGGAGGCCAGGAAGGCCTGGGCAAGGCTGGCCCAGAGCAGGGGCATTGCTGGGTTCTGCCTCTGGCCTGTGGGGCCTCTGAGCAGAACCTGCCCTCTCCCTCTGGAAGACCTCCCCGCCTGCGTGCAAATCCCCGTTTGCAAGCACTCTGGCCGGGTGTTCCCGCAAGGCTCGCACTCTGGTCTCAAAGCCGGGAGAAAAGCGCTTTGGGGTGGGCCTCTCTCAGGGCCCATGGCCCTGAGCCTGGGGACCAGCTAGGGGGTCCACACTCCCAGGCCAGGGCAGAACCACATGCACACGTCTGTTCCTGCCCCCTGCCCCTTCAGAGAGCTCGGCTGAGCCGCAGTCTCTCAGGCAGTTCCCTGGCAGCCCCGGCAGCACTGCCTGGGTGGGAAGGGGGAGAGCCGACCTAGGTGCACTGTGGGCCTCTTGCTCTCCCTGCTGCCCTGAGGCTGCTGGGCCAAAGAGGGCTTGGCTATCTACCCCCTTTCTCCCCTCTTGCCTCTGCCAGAAGGCTCTGCCCCCGGGGCTGTTGCAGTGTGGAGACAGCCCCTGCCAGCACCTCCACTCCCAGTAGGCCTCAGCAGAGGCCTAGGCCCAGGGAAAGGCCCAGGCAGGGGCTGCGTTTAGGGAGGCGCAAGGGCATGTCTGGACACCCTCCCCACAGCCTGTTCCTTCATGGGGCAGTTTCCCTGGAGGCCAGGAAGGCCTGGGCAAGGCTGGCCCAGAGCAGGGGCATTGCTGGGTTCTGCCTCTGGCCTGTGGGGCCTCTGAGCAGAACCTGCCCTCTCCCTCTGGAAGACCTCCCCGCCTGCGTGCAAATCCCCGTTTGCAAGCACTCTGGCCGGGTGTTCCCGCAAGGCTCGCACTCTGGTCTCAAAGCCGGGAGAAAAGCGCTTTGGGGTGGGCCTCTCTCAGGGCCCATGGCCCTGAGCCTGGGGACCAGCTAGGGGGTCCACACTCCCAGGCCAGGGCAGAACCACATGCACACGTCTGTTCCTGCCCCCTGCCCCTTCAGAGAGCTCGGCTGAGCCGCAGTCTCTCAGGCAGTTCCCTGGCAGCCCCGGCAGCACTGCCTGGGTGGGAAGGGGGAGAGCCGACCTAGGTGCACTCTGGGCCTCTTGCTCTCCCTGCTGCCCTGAGGCTGCTGGGCCAAAGAGGGCTTGGCTATCTACCCCCTTTCTCCCCTCTTGCCTCTGCCAGAAGGCTCTGCCCCCGGGGCTGTTGCAGTGTGGAGACAGCCCCTGCCAGCACCTCCACTCCCAGTAGGCCTCAGCAGAGGCCTAGGCCCAGGGAAAGGCCCAGGCAGGGGCTGCGTTTAGGGAGGCGCAAGGGCATGTCTGGACACCCTCCCCACAGCCTGTTCCTTCATGGGGCAGTTTCCCTGGAGGCCAGGAAGGCCTGGGCAAGGCTGGCCCAGAGCAGGGGCATTGCTGGGTTCTGCCTCTGGCCTGTGGGGCCTCTGAGCAGAACCTGCCCTCTCCCTCTGGAAGACCTCCCCGCCTGCGTGCAAATCCCCGTTTGCAAGCACTCTGGCCGGGTGTTCCCGCAAGGCTCGCACTCTGGTCTCAAAGCCGGGAGAAAAGCGCTTTGGGGTGGGCCTCTCTCAGGGCCCATGGCCCTGAGCCTGGGGACCAGCTAGGGGGTCCACACTCCCAGGCCAGGGCAGAACCACATGCACACGTCTGTTCCTGCCCCCTGCCCCTTCAGACAGCTCGGCTGAGCCGCAGTCTCTCAGGCAGTTCCCTGGCAGCCCCGGCAGCACTGCCTGGGTGGGAAGGGGGAGAGCCGACCTAGGTGCACTGTGGGCCTCTTGCTCTCCCTGCTGCCCTGAGGCTGCTGGGCCAAAGAGGGCTTGGCTATCTACCCCCTTTCTCCCCTCTTGCCTCTGCCAGAAGGCTCTGCCCCCGGGGCTGTTGCAGTGTGGAGACAGCCCCTGCCAGCACCTCCACTCCCAGTAGGCCTCAGCAGAGGCCTAGGCCCAGGGAAAGGCCCAGGCAGGGGCTGCGTTTAGGGAGGCGCAAGGGCATGTCTGGACACCCTCCCCACAGCCTGTTCCTTCATGGGGCAGTTTCCCTGGAGGCCAGGAAGGCCTGGGCAAGGCTGGCCCAGAGCAGGGGCATTGCTGGGTTCTGCCTCTGGCCTGTGGGGCCTCTGAGCAGAACCTGCCCTCTCCCTCTGGAAGACCTCCCCGCCTGCGTGCAAATCCCCGTTTGCAAGCACTCTGGCCGGGTGTTCCCGCAAGGCTCGCACTCTGGTCTCAAAGCCGGGAGAAAAGCGCTTTGGGGTGGGCCTCTCTCAGGGCCCATGGCCCTGAGCCTGGGGACCAGCTAGGGGGTCCACACTCCCAGGCCAGGGCAGAACCACATGCACACGTCTGTTCCTGCCCCCTGCCCCTTCAGACAGCTCGGCTGAGCCGCAGTCTCTCAGGCAGTTCCCTGGCAGCCCCGGCAGCACTGCCTGGGTGGGAAGGGGGAGAGCCGACCTAGGTGCACTGTGGGCCTCTTGCTCTCCCTGCTGCCCTGAGGCTGCTGGGCCAAAGAGGGCTTGGCTATCTACCCCCTTTCTCCCCTCTTGCCTCTGCCAGAAGGCTCTGCCCCCGGGGCTGTTGCAGTGTGGAGACAGCCCCTGCCAGCACCTCCACTCCCAGTAGGCCTCAGCAGAGGCCTAGGCCCAGGGAAAGGCCCAGGCAGGGGCTGCGTTTAGGGAGGCGCAAGGGCATGTCTGGACACCCTCCCCACAGCCTGTTCCTTCATGGGGCAGTTTCCCTGGAGGCCAGGAAGGCCTGGGCAAGGCTGGCCCAGAGCAGGGGCATTGCTGGGTTCTGCCTCTGGCCTGTGGGGCCTCTGAGCAGAACCTGCCCTCTCCCTCTGGAAGACCTCCCCGCCTGCGTGCAAATCCCCGTTTGCAAGCACTCTGGCCGGGTGTTCCCGCAAGGCTCGCACTCTGGTCTCAAAGCCGGGAGAAAAGCGCTTTGGGGTGGGCCTCTCTCAGGGCCCATGGCCCTGAGCCTGGGGACCAGCTAGGGGGTCCACACTCCCAGGCCAGGGCAGAACCACATGCACACGTCTGTTCCTGCCCCCTGCCCCTTCAGACAGCTCGGCTGAGCCGCAGTCTCTCAGGCAGTTCCCTGGCAGCCCCGGCAGCACTGCCTGGGTGGGAACGGGGAGAGCCGACCTAGGTGCACTGTGGGCCTCTTGCTCTCCCTGCTGCCCTGAGGCTGCTGGGCCAAAGAGGGCTTGGCTATCTACCCCCTTTCTCCCCTCTTGCCTCTGCCAGAAGGCTCTGCCCCCGGGGCTGTTGCAGTGTGGAGACAGCCCCTGCCAGCACCTCCACTCCCAGTAGGCCTCAGCAGAGGCCTAGGCCCAGGGAAAGGCCCAGGCAGGGGCTGCGTTTAGGGAGGCGCAAGGGCATGTCTGGACACCCTCCCCACAGCCTGTTCCTTCATGGGGCAGTTTCCCTGGAGGCCAGGAAGGCCTGGGCAAGGCTGGCCCAGAGCAGGGTCATTGCTGGGTTCTGCCTCTGGCCTGTGGGGCCTCTGAGCAGAACCTGCCCTCTCCCTCTGGAAGACCTCCCCGCCTGCGTGCAAATCCCCGTTTGCAAGCACTCTGGCCGGGTGTTCCCGCAAGGCTCGCACTCTGGTCTCAAAGCCGGGAGAAAAGCGCTTTGGGGTGGGCCTCTCTCAGGGCCCATGGCCCTGAGCCTGGGGACCAGCTAGGGGGTCCACACTCCCAGGCCAGGGCAGAACCACATGCACACGTCTGTTCCTGCCCCCTGCCCCTTCAGAGAGCTCGGCTGAGCCGCAGTCTCTCAGGCAGTTCCCTGGCAGCCCCGGCAGCACGGCCTGGGTGGGAAGGGGGAGAGCCGACCTAGGTGCACTGTGGGCCTCTTGCTCTCCCTGCTGCCCTGAGGCTGCTGGGCCAAAGAGGGCTTGGCTATCTACCCCCTTTCTCCCCTCTTGCCTCTGCCAGAAGGCTCTGCCCCCGGGGCTGTTGCAGTGTGGAGACAGCCCCTGCCAGCACCTCCACTCCCAGTAGGCCTCAGCAGAGGCCTAGGCCCAGGGAAAGGCCCAGGCAGGGGCTGCGTTTAGGGAGGCGCAAGGGCATGTCTGGACACCCTCCCCACAGCCTGTTCCTTCATGGGGCAGTTTCCCTGGAGGCCAGGAAGGCCTGGGCAAGGCTGGCCCAGAGCAGGGGCATTGCTGGGTTCTGCCTCTGGCCTGTGGGGCCTCTGAGCAGAACCTGCCCTCTCCCTCTGGAAGACCTCCCGCCTGCGTGCAAATCCCCGTTTGCAAGCACTCTGGCCGGGTGTTCCCGCAAGGCTCGCACTCTGGTCTCAAAGCCGGGAGAAAAGCGCTTTGGGGTGGGCCTCTCTCAGGGCCCATGGCCCTGAGCCTGGGGACCAGCTAGGGGGTCCACACTCCCAGGCCAGGGCAGAACCACATGCACACGTCTGTTCCTGCCCCCTGCCCCTTCAGACAGCTCGGCTGAGCCGCAGTCTCTCAGGCAGTTCCCTGGCAGCCCCGGCAGCACTGCCTGGGTGGGAAGGGGGAGAGCCGACCTAGGTGCACTGTGGGCCTCTTGCTCTCCCTGCTGCCCTGAGGCTGCTGGGCCAAAGAGGGCTTGGCTATCTACCCCCTTTCTCCCCTCTTGCCTCTGCCAGAAGGCTCTGCCCCCGGGGCTGTTGCAGTGTGGAGACAGCCCCTGCCAGCACCTCCACTCCCAGTAGGCCTCAGCAGAGGCCTAGGCCCAGGGAAAGGCCCAGGCAGGGGCTGCGTTTAGGGAGGCGCAAGGGCATGTCTGGACACCCTCCCCACAGCCTGTTCCTTCATGGGGCAGTTTCCCTGGAGGCCAGGAAGGCCTGGGCAAGGCTGGCCCAGAGCAGGGGCATTGCTGGGTTCTGCCTCTGGCCTGTGGGGCCTCTGAGCAGAACCTGCCCTCTCCCTCTGGAAGACCTCCCCGCCTGCGTGCAAATCCCCGTTTGCAAGCACTCTGGCCGGGTGTTCCCGCAAGGCTCGCACTCTGGTCTCAAAGCCGGGAGAAAAGCGCTTTGGGGTGGGCCTCTCTCAGGGCCCATGGCCCTGAGCCTGGGGACCAGCTAGGGGGTCCACACTCCCAGGCCAGGGCAGAACCACATGCACACGTCTGTTCCTGCCCCCTGCCCCTTCAGAGAGCTCGGCTGAGCCGCAGTCTCTCAGGCAGTTCCCTGGCAGCCCCGGCAGCACTGCCTGGGTGGGAAGGGGGAGAGCCGACCTAGGTGCACTGTGGGCCTCTTGCTCTCCCTGCTGCCCTGAGGCTGCTGGGCCAAAGAGGGCTTGGCTATCTACCCCCTTTCTCCCCTCTTGCCTCTGCCAGAAGGCTCTGCCCCCGGGGCTGTTGCAGTGTGGAGACAGCCCCTGCCAGCACCTCCACTCCCAGTAGGCCTCAGCAGAGGCCTAGGCCCAGGGAAAGGCCCAGGCAGGGGCTGCGTTTAGGGAGGTGCAAGGGCATGTCTGGACACCCTCCCCACAGCCTGTTCCTTCATGGGGCAGTTTCCCTGGAGGCCAGGAAGGCCTGGGCAAGGCTGGCCCAGAGCAGGGGCATTGCTGGGTTCTGCCTCTGGCCTGTGGGGCCTCTGAGCAGAACCTGCCCTCTCCCTCTGGAAGACCTCCCCGCCTGCGTGCAAATCCCCGTTTGCAAGCACTCTGGCCGGGTGTTCCCGCAAGGCTCGCACTCTGGTCTCAAAGCCGGGAGAAAAGCGCTTTGGGGTGGGCCTCTCTCAGGGCCCATGGCCCTGAGCCTGGGGACCAGCTAGGGGGTCCACACTCCCAGGCCAGGGCAGAACCACATGCACACGTCTGTTCCTGCCCCCTGCCCCTTCAGAGAGCTCGGCTGAGCCGCAGTCTCTCAGGCAGTTCCCTGGCAGCCCCGGCAGCACTGCCTGGGTGGGAAGGGGGAGAGCCGACCTAGGTGCACTCTGGGCCTCTTGCTCTCCCTGCTGCCCTGAGGCTGCTGGGCCAAAGAGGGCTTGGCTATCTACCCCCTTTCTCCCCTCTTGCCTCTGCCAGAAGGCTCTGCCCCCGGGGCTGTTGCAGTGTGGAGACAGCCCCTGCCAGCACCTCCACTCCCAGTAGGCCTCAGCAGAGGCCTAGGCCCAGGGAAAGGCCCAGGCAGGGGCTGCGTTTAGGGAGGCGCAAGGGCATGTCTGGACACCCTCCCCACAGCCTGTTCCTTCATGGGGCAGTTTCCCTGGAGGCCAGGAAGGCCTGGGCAAGGCTGGCCCAGAGCAGGGGCATTGCTGGGTTCTGCCTCTGGCCTGTGGGGCCTCTGAGCAGAACCTGCCCTCTCCCTCTGGAAGACCTCCCCGCCTGCGTGCAAATCCCCGTTTGCAAGCACTCTGGCCGGGTGTTCCCGCAAGGCTCGCACTCTGGTCTCAAAGCCGGGAGAAAAGCGCTTTGGGGTGGGCCTCTCTCAGGGCCCATGGCCCTGAGCCTGGGGACCAGCTAGGGGGTCCACACTCCCAGGCCAGGGCAGAACCACATGCACACGTCTGTTCCTGCCCCCTGCCCCTTCAGACAGCTCGGCTGAGCCGCAGTCTCTCAGGCAGTTCCCTGGCAGCCCCGGCAGCACTGCCTGGGTGGGAAGGGGGAGAGCCGACCTAGGTGCACTGTGGGCCTCTTGCTCTCCCTGCTGCCCTGAGGCTGCTGGGCCAAAGAGGGCTTGGCTATCTACCCCCTTTCTCCCCTCTTGCCTCTGCCAGAAGGCTCTGCCCCCGGGGCTGTTGCAGTGTGGAGACAGCCCCTGCCAGCACCTCCACTCCCAGTAGGCCTCAGCAGAGGCCTAGGCCCAGGGAAAGGCCCAGGCAGGGGCTGCGTTTAGGGAGGCGCAAGGGCATGTCTGGACACCCTCCCCACAGCCTGTTCCTTCATGGGGCAGTTTCCCTGGAGGCCAGGAAGGCCTGGGCAAGGCTGGCCCAGAGCAGGGGCATTGCTGGGTTCTGCCTCTGGCCTGTGGGGCCTCTGAGCAGAACCTGCCCTCTCCCTCTGGAAGACCTCCCCGCCTGCGTGCAAATCCCCGTTTGCAAGCACTCTGGCCGGGTGTTCCCGCAAGGCTCGCACTCTGGTCTCAAAGCCGGGAGAAAAGCGCTTTGGGGTGGGCCTCTCTCAGGGCCCATGGCCCTGAGCCTGGGGACCAGCTAGGGGGTCCACACTCCCAGGCCAGGGCAGAACCACATGCACACGTCTGTTCCTGCCCCCTGCCCCTTCAGACAGCTCGGCTGAGCCGCAGTCTCTCAGGCAGTTCCCTGGCAGCCCCGGCAGCACTGCCTGGGTGGGAAGGGGGAGAGCCGACCTAGGTGCACTGTGGGCCTCTTGCTCTCCCTGCTGCCCTGAGGCTGCTGGGCCAAAGAGGGCTTGGCTATCTACCCCCTTTCTCCCCTCTTGCCTCTGCCAGAAGGCTCTGCCCCCGGGGCTGTTGCAGTGTGGAGACAGCCCCTGCCAGCACCTCCACTCCCAGTAGGCCTCAGCAGAGGCCTAGGCCCAGGGAAAGGCCCAGGCAGGGGCTGCGTTTAGGGAGGCGCAAGGGCATGTCTGGACACCCTCCCCACAGCCTGTTCCTTCATGGGGCAGTTTCCCTGGAGGCCAGGAAGGCCTGGGCAAGGCTGGCCCAGAGCAGGGGCATTGCTGGGTTCTGCCTCTGGCCTGTGGGGCCTCTGAGCAGAACCTGCCCTCTCCCTCTGGAAGACCTCCCCGCCTGCGTGCAAATCCCCGTTTGCAAGCACTCTGGCCGGGTGTTCCCGCAAGGCTCGCACTCTGGTCTCAAAGCCGGGAGAAAAGCGCTTTGGGGTGGGCCTCTCTCAGGGCCCATGGCCCTGAGCCTGGGGACCAGCTAGGGGGTCCACACTCCCAGGCCAGGGCAGAACCACATGCACACGTCTGTTCCTGCCCCCTGCCCCTTCAGACAGCTCGGCTGAGCCGCAGTCTCTCAGGCAGTTCCCTGGCAGCCCCGGCAGCACTGCCTGGGTGGGAACGGGGAGAGCCGACCTAGGTGCACTGTGGGCCTCTTGCTCTCCCTGCTGCCCTGAGGCTGCTGGGCCAAAGAGGGCTTGGCTATCTACCCCCTTTCTCCCCTCTTGCCTCTGCCAGAAGGCTCTGCCCCCGGGGCTGTTGCAGTGTGGAGACAGCCCCTGCCAGCACCTCCACTCCCAGTAGGCCTCAGCAGAGGCCTAGGCCCAGGGAAAGGCCCAGGCAGGGGCTGCGTTTAGGGAGGCGCAAGGGCATGTCTGGACACCCTCCCCACAGCCTGTTCCTTCATGGGGCAGTTTCCCTGGAGGCCAGGAAGGCCTGGGCAAGGCTGGCCCAGAGCAGGGTCATTGCTGGGTTCTGCCTCTGGCCTGTGGGGCCTCTGAGCAGAACCTGCCCTCTCCCTCTGGAAGACCTCCCCGCCTGCGTGCAAATCCCCGTTTGCAAGCACTCTGGCCGGGTGTTCCCGCAAGGCTCGCACTCTGGTCTCAAAGCCGGGAGAAAAGCGCTTTGGGGTGGGCCTCTCTCAGGGCCCATGGCCCTGAGCCTGGGGACCAGCTAGGGGGTCCACACTCCCAGGCCAGGGCAGAACCACATGCACACGTCTGTTCCTGCCCCCTGCCCCTTCAGAGAGCTCGGCTGAGCCGCAGTCTCTCAGGCAGTTCCCTGGCAGCCCCGGCAGCACTGCCTGGGTGGGAAGGGGGAGAGCCGACCTAGGTGCACTGTGGGCCTCTTGCTCTCCCTGCTGCCCTGAGGCTGCTGGGCCAAAGAGGGCTTGGCTATCTACCCCCTTTCTCCCCTCTTGCCTCTGCCAGAAGGCTCTGCCCCCGGGGCTGTTGCAGTGTGGAGACAGCCCCTGCCAGCACCTCCACTCCCAGTAGGCCTCAGCAGAGGCCTAGGCCCAGGGAAAGGCCCAGGCAGGGGCTGCGTTTAGGGAGGCGCAAGGGCATGTCTGGACACCCTCCCCACAGCCTGTTCCTTCATGGGGCAGTTTCCCTGGAGGCCAGGAAGGCCTGGGCAAGGCTGGCCCAGAGCAGGGGCATTGCTGGGTTCTGCCTCTGGCCTGTGGGGCCTCTGAGCAGAACCTGCCCTCTCCCTCTGGAAGACCTCCCGCCTGCGTGCAAATCCCCGTTTGCAAGCACTCTGGCCGGGTGTTCCCGCAAGGCTCGCACTCTGGTCTCAAAGCCGGGAGAAAAGCGCTTTGGGGTGGGCCTCTCTCAGGGCCCATGGCCCTGAGCCTGGGGACCAGCTAGGGGGTCCACACTCCCAGGCCAGGGCAGAACCACATGCACACGTCTGTTCCTGCCCCCTGCCCCTTCAGACAGCTCGGCTGAGCCGCAGTCTCTCAGGCAGTTCCCTGGCAGCCCCGGCAGCACTGCCTGGGTGGGAAGGGGGAGAGCCGACCTAGGTGCACTCTGGGCCTCTTGCTCTCCCTGCTGCCCTGAGGCTGCTGGGCCAAAGAGGGCTTGGCTATCTACCCCCTTTCTCCCCTCTTGCCTCTGCCAGAAGGCTCTGCCCCCGGGGCTGTTGCAGTGTGGAGACAGCCCCTGCCAGCACCTCCACTCCCAGTAGGCCTCAGCAGAGGCCTAGGCCCAGGGAAAGGCCCAGGCAGGGGCTGCGTTTAGGGAGGCGCAAGGGCATGTCTGGACACCCTCCCCACAGCCTGTTCCTTCATGGGGCAGTTTCCCTGGAGGCCAGGAAGGCCTGGGCAAGGCTGGCCCAGAGCAGGGGCATTGCTGGGTTCTGCCTCTGGCCTGTGGGGCCTCTGAGCAGAACCTGCCCTCTCCCTCTGGAAGACCTCCCCGCCTGCGTGCAAATCCCCGTTTGCAAGCACTCTGGCCGGGTGTTCCCGCAAGGCTCGCACTCTGGTCTCAAAGCCGGGAGAAAAGCGCTTTGGGGTGGGCCTCTCTCAGGGCCCATGGCCCTGAGCCTGGGGACCAGCTAGGGGGTCCACACTCCCAGGCCAGGGCAGAACCACATGCACACGTCTGTTCCTGCCCCCTGCCCCTTCAGACAGCTCGGCTGAGCCGCAGTCTCTCAGGCAGTTCCCTGGCAGCCCCGGCAGCACTGCCTGGGTGGGAAGGGGGAGAGCCGACCTAGGTGCACTGTGGGCCTCTTGCTCTCCCTGCTGCCCTGAGGCTGCTGGGCCAAAGAGGGCTTGGCTATCTACCCCCTTTCTCCCCTCTTGCCTCTGCCAGAAGGCTCTGCCCCCGGGGCTGTTGCAGTGTGGAGACAGCCCCTGCCAGCACCTCCACTCCCAGTAGGCCTCAGCAGAGGCCTAGGCCCAGGGAAAGGCCCAGGCAGGGGCTGCGTTTAGGGAGGCGCAAGGGCATGTCTGGACACCCTCCCCACAGCCTGTTCCTTCATGGGGCAGTTTCCCTGGAGGCCAGGAAGGCCTGGGCAAGGCTGGCCCAGAGCAGGGGCATTGCTGGGTTCTGCCTCTGGCCTGTGGGGCCTCTGAGCAGAACCTGCCCTCTCCCTCTGGAAGACCTCCCCGCCTGCGTGCAAATCCCCGTTTGCAAGCACTCTGGCCGGGTGTTCCCGCAAGGCTCGCACTCTGGTCTCAAAGCCGGGAGAAAAGCGCTTTGGGGTGGGCCTCTCTCAGGGCCCATGGCCCTGAGCCTGGGGACCAGCTAGGGGGTCCACACTCCCAGGCCAGGGCAGAACCACATGCACACGTCTGTTCCTGCCCCCTGCCCCTTCAGACAGCTCGGCTGAGCCGCAGTCTCTCAGGCAGTTCCCTGGCAGCCCCGGCAGCACTGCCTGGGTGGGAAGGGGGAGAGCCGACCTAGGTGCACTGTGGGCCTCTTGCTCTCCCTGCTGCCCTGAGGCTGCTGGGCCAAAGAGGGCTTGGCTATCTACCCCCTTTCTCCCCTCTTGCCTCTGCCAGAAGGCTCTGCCCCCGGGGCTGTTGCAGTGTGGAGACAGCCCCTGCCAGCACCTCCACTCCCAGTAGGCCTCAGCAGAGGCCTAGGCCCAGGGAAAGGCCCAGGCAGGGGCTGCGTTTAGGGAGGCGCAAGGGCATGTCTGGACACCCTCCCCACAGCCTGTTCCTTCATGGGGCAGTTTCCCTGGAGGCCAGGAAGGCCTGGGCAAGGCTGGCCCAGAGCAGGGGCATTGCTGGGTTCTGCCTCTGGCCTGTGGGGCCTCTGAGCAGAACCTGCCCTCTCCCTCTGGAAGACCTCCCCGCCTGCGTGCAAATCCCCGTTTGCAAGCACTCTGGCCGGGTGTTCCCGCAAGGCTCGCACTCTGGTCTCAAAGCCGGGAGAAAAGCGCTTTGGGGTGGGCCTCTCTCAGGGCCCATGGCCCTGAGCCTGGGGACCAGCTAGGGGGTCCACACTCCCAGGCCAGGGCAGAACCACATGCACACGTCTGTTCCTGCCCCCTGCCCCTTCAGAGAGCTCGGCTGAGCCGCAGTCTCTCAGGCAGTTCCCTGGCAGCCCCGGCAGCACTGCCTGGGTGGGAAGGGGGAGAGCCGACCTAGGTGCACTCTGGGCCTCTTGCTCTCCCTGCTGCCCTGAGGCTGCTGGGCCAAAGAGGGCTTGGCTATCTACCCCCTTTCTCCCCTCTTGCCTCTGCCAGAAGGCTCTGCCCCCGGGGCTGTTGCAGTGTGGAGACAGCCCCTGCCAGCACCTCCACTCCCAGTAGGCCTCAGCAGAGGCCTAGGCCCAGGGAAAGGCCCAGGCAGGGGCTGCGTTTAGGGAGGCGCAAGGGCATGTCTGGACACCCTCCCCACAGCCTGTTCCTTCATGGGGCAGTTTCCCTGGAGGCCAGGAAGGCCTGGGCAAGGCTGGCCCAGAGCAGGGGCATTGCTGGGTTCTGCCTCTGGCCTGTGGGGCCTCTGAGCAGAACCTGCCCTCTCCCTCTGGAAGACCTCCCCGCCTGCGTGCAAATCCCCGTTTGCAAGCACTCTGGCCGGGTGTTCCCGCAAGGCTCGCACTCTGGTCTCAAAGCCGGGAGAAAAGCGCTTTGGGGTGGGCCTCTCTCAGGGCCCATGGCCCTGAGCCTGGGGACCAGCTAGGGGGTCCACACTCCCAGGCCAGGGCAGAACCACATGCACACGTCTGTTCCTGCCCCCTGCCCCTTCAGAGAGCTCGGCTGAGCCGCAGTCTCTCAGGCAGTTCCCTGGCAGCCCCGGCAGCACTGCCTGGGTGGGAAGGGGGAGAGCCGACCTAGGTGCACTGTGGGCCTCTTGCTCTCCCTGCTGCCCTGAGGCTGCTGGGCCAAAGAGGGCTTGGCTATCTACCCCCTTTCTCCCCTCTTGCCTCTGCCAGAAGGCTCTGCCCCCGGGGCTGTTGCAGTGTGGAGACAGCCCCTGCCAGCACCTCCACTCCCAGTAGGCCTCAGCAGAGGCCTAGGCCCAGGGAAAGGCCCAGGCAGGGGCTGCGTTTAGGGAGGCGCAAGGGCATGTCTGGACACCCTCCCCACAGCCTGTTCCTTCATGGGGCAGTTTCCCTGGAGGCCAGGAAGGCCTGGGCAAGGCTGGCCCAGAGCAGGGGCATTGCTGGGTTCTGCCTCTGGCCTGTGGGGCCTCTGAGCAGAACCTGCCCTCTCCCTCTGGAAGACCTCCCCGCCTGCGTGCAAATCCCCGTTTGCAAGCACTCTGGCCGGGTGTTCCCGCAAGGCTCGCACTCTGGTCTCAAAGCCGGGAGAAAAGCGCTTTGGGGTGGGCCTCTCTCAGGGCCCATGGCCCTGAGCCTGGGGACCAGCTAGGGGGTCCACACTCCCAGGCCAGGGCAGAACCACATGCACACGTCTGTTCCTGCCCCCTGCCCCTTCAGAGAGCTCGGCTGAGCCGCAGTCTCTCAGGCAGTTCCCTGGCAGCCCCGGCAGCACTGCCTGGGTGGGAAGGGGGAGAGCCGACCTAGGTGCACTCTGGGCCTCTTGCTCTCCCTGCTGCCCTGAGGCTGCTGGGCCAAAGAGGGCTTGGCTATCTACCCCCTTTCTCCCCTCTTGCCTCTGCCAGAAGGCTCTGCCCCCGGGGCTGTTGCAGTGTGGAGACAGCCCCTGCCAGCACCTCCACTCCCAGTAGGCCTCAGCAGAGGCCTAGGCCCAGGGAAAGGCCCAGGCAGGGGCTGCGTTTAGGGAGGCGCAAGGGCATGTCTGGACACCCTCCCCACAGCCTGTTCCTTCATGGGGCAGTTTCCCTGGAGGCCAGGAAGGCCTGGGCAAGGCTGGCCCAGAGCAGGGGCATTGCTGGGTTCTGCCTCTGGCCTGTGGGGCCTCTGAGCAGAACCTGCCCTCTCCCTCTGGAAGACCTCCCCGCCTGCGTGCAAATCCCCGTTTGCAAGCACTCTGGCCGGGTGTTCCCGCAAGGCTCGCACTCTGGTCTCAAAGCCGGGAGAAAAGCGCTTTGGGGTGGGCCTCTCTCAGGGCCCATGGCCCTGAGCCTGGGGACCAGCTAGGGGGTCCACACTCCCAGGCCAGGGCAGAACCACATGCACACGTCTGTTCCTGCCCCCTGCCCCTTCAGACAGCTCGGCTGAGCCGCAGTCTCTCAGGCAGTTCCCTGGCAGCCCCGGCAGCACTGCCTGGGTGGGAAGGGGGAGAGCCGACCTAGGTGCACTGTGGGCCTCTTGCTCTCCCTGCTGCCCTGAGGCTGCTGGGCCAAAGAGGGCTTGGCTATCTACCCCCTTTCTCCCCTCTTGCCTCTGCCAGAAGGCTCTGCCCCCGGGGCTGTTGCAGTGTGGAGACAGCCCCTGCCAGCACCTCCACTCCCAGTAGGCCTCAGCAGAGGCCTAGGCCCAGGGAAAGGCCCAGGCAGGGGCTGCGTTTAGGGAGGCGCAAGGGCATGTCTGGACACCCTCCCCACAGCCTGTTCCTTCATGGGGCAGTTTCCTGGAGGCCAGGAAGGCCTGGGCAAGGCTGGCCCAGAGCAGGGGCATTGCTGGGTTCTGCCTCTGGCCTGTGGGGCCTCTGAGCAGAACCTGCCCTCTCCCTCTGGAAGACCTCCCGCCTGCGTGCAAATCCCCCGTTTGCAAGCACTCTGGCCGGGTGTTCCCGCAAGGCTCGCACTCTGGTCTCAAAGCCGGGAGAAAAGCGCTTTGGGGTGGGCCTCTCTCAGGGCCCATGGCCCTGAGCCTGGGGACCAGCTAGGGGGTCCACACTCCCAGGCCAGGGCAGAACCACATGCACACGTCTGTTCCTGCCCCCTGCCCCTTCAGACAGCTCGGCTGAGCCGCAGTCTCTCAGGCAGTTCCCTGGCAGCCCCGGCAGCACTGCCTGGGTGGGAAGGGGGAGAGCCGACCTAGGTGCACTGTGGGCCTCTTGCTCTCCCTGCTGCCCTGAGGCTGCTGGGCCAAAGAGGGCTTGGCTATCTACCCCCTTTCTCCCCTCTTGCCTCTGCCAGAAGGCTCTGCCCCCGGGGCTGTTGCAGTGTGGAGACAGCCCCTGCCAGCACCTCCACTCCCAGTAGGCCTCAGCAGAGGCCTAGGCCCAGGGAAAGGCCCAGGCAGGGGCTGCGTTTAGGGAGGCGCAAGGGCATGTCTGGACACCCTCCCCACAGCCTGTTCCTTCATGGGGCAGTTTCCCTGGAGGCCAGGAAGGCCTGGGCAAGGCTGGCCCAGAGCAGGGGCATTGCTGGGTTCTGCCTCTGGCCTGTGGGGCCTCTGAGCAGAACCTGCCCTCTCCCTCTGGAAGACCTCCCCGCCTGCGTGCAAATCCCCGTTTGCAAGCACTCTGGCCGGGTGTTCCCGCAAGGCTCGCACTCTGGTCTCAAAGCCGGGAGAAAAGCGCTTTGGGGTGGGCCTCTCTCAGGGCCCATGGCCCTGAGCCTGGGGACCAGCTAGGGGGTCCACACTCCCAGGCCAGGCAGAACCACATGCACACGTCTGTTCCTGCCCCCTGCCCCTTCAGACAGCTCGGCTGAGCCGCAGTCTCTCAGGCAGTTCCCTGGCAGCCCCGGCAGCACTGCCTGGGTGGGAAGGGGGAGAGCCGACCTAGGTGCACTGTGGGCCTCTTGCTCTCCCCTGCTGCCCTGAGGCTGCTGGGCCAAAGAGGGCTTGGCTATCTACCCCCTTTCTCCCCTCTTGCCTCTGCCAGAAGGCTCTGCCCCCGGGGCTGTTGCAGTGTGGAGACAGCCCCTGCCAGCACCTCCACTCCCAGTAGGCCTCAGCAGAGGCCTAGGCCCAGGAAAGGCCCAGGCAGGGGCTGCGTTTAGGGAGGCGCAAGGGCATGTCTGGACACCCTCCCCACAGCCTGTTCCTTCATGGGGCAGTTTCCCTGGAGGCCAGGAAGGCCTGGGCAAGGCTGGCCCAGAGCAGGGGCATTGCTGGGTTCTGCCTCTGGCCTGTGGGGCCTCTGAGCAGAACCTGCCCTCTCCCTCTGGAAGACCTCCCCGCCTGCGTGCAAATCCCCGTTTGCAAGCACTCTGGCCGGGTGTTCCCGCAAGGCTCGCACTCTGGTCTCAAAGCCGGGAGAAAAGCGCTTTGGGGTGGGCCTCTCTCAGGGCCCATGGCCCTGAGCCTGGGGACCAGCTAGGGGGTCCACACTCCCAGGCCAGGGCAGAACCACATGCACACGTCTGTTCCTGCCCCCTGCCCCTTCAGACAGCTCGGCTGAGCCGCAGTCTCTCAGGCAGTTCCCTGGCAGCCCCGGCAGCACTGCCTGGGTGGGAAGGGGGAGAGCCGACCTAGGTGCACTGTGGGCCTCTTGCTCTCCCTGCTGCCCTGAGGCTGCTGGGCCAAAGAGGGCTTGGCTATCTACCCCCTTTCTCCCCTCTTGCCTCTGCCAGAAGGCTCTGCCCCCGGGGCTGTTGCAGTGTGGAGACAGCCCCTGCCAGCACCTCCACTCCCAGTAGGCCTCAGCAGAGGCCTAGGCCCAGGGAAAGGCCCAGGCAGGGGCTGCGTTTAGGGAGGCGCAAGGGCATGTCTGGACACCCTCCCCACAGCCTGTTCCTTCATGGGGCAGTTTCCCTGGAGGCCAGGAAGGCCTGGGCAAGGCTGGCCCAGAGCAGGGCATTGCTGGGTTCTGCTCTGGCCTGTGGGGCCTCTGAGCAGAACCTGCCCTCTCCCTCTGGAAGACCTCCCCGCCTGCGTGCAAATCCCCGTTTGCAAGCACTCTGGCCGGGTGTTCCCGCAAGGCTCGCACTCTGGTCTCAAAGCCGGGAGAAAAGCGCTTTGGGGTGGGCCTCTCTCAGGGCCCATGGCCCTGAGCCTGGGGACCAGCTAGGGGGTCCACACTCCCAGGCCAGGGCAGAACCACATGCACACGTCTGTTCCTGCCCCCTGCCCCTTCAGAGAGCTCGGCTGAGCCGCAGTCTCTCAGGCAGTTCCCTGGCAGCCCGGCAGCACTGCCTGGGTGGGAAGGGGGAGAGCCGACCTAGGTGCACTGTGGGCCTCTTGCTCTCCCTGCTGCCCTGAGGCTGCTGGGCCAAAGAGGGCTTGGCTATCTACCCCCTTTCTCCCCTCTTGCCTCTGCCAGAAGGCTCTGCCCCCGGGCTGTTGCAGTGTGGAGACAGCCCCTGCCAGCACCTCCACTCCCAGTAGGCCTCAGCAGAGGCCTAGGCCCAGGGAAAGGCCCAGGCAGGGGCTGCGTTTAGGGAGGCGCAAGGGCATGTCTGGACACCCTCCCCACAGCCTGTTCCTTCATGGGGCAGTTTCCCTGGAGGCCAGGAAGGCCTGGGCAAGGCTGGCCCAGAGCAGGGGCATTGCTGGGTTCTGCCTCTGGCCTGTGGGGCCTCTGAGCAGAACCTGCCCTCTCCCTCTGGAAGACCTCCCCGCCTGCGTGCAAATCCCCGTTTGCAAGCACTCTGGCCGGGTGTTCCCGCAAGGCTCGCACTCTGGTCTCAAAGCCGGGAGAAAAGCGCTTTGGGGTGGGCCTCTCTCAGGGCCCATGGCCCTGAGCCTGGGGACCAGCTAGGGGGTCCACACTCCCAGGCCAGGGCAGAACCACATGCACACGTCTGTTCCTGCCCCCTGCCCCTTCAGAGAGCTCGGCTGAGCCGCAGTCTCTCAGGCAGTTCCCTGGCAGCCCCGGCAGCACTGCCTGGGTGGGAAGGGGAGAGCCGACCTAGGTGCACTGTGGGCCTCTTGCTCTCCCTGCTGCCCTGAGGCTGCTGGGCCAAAGAGGGCTTGGCTATCTACCCCCTTTCTCCCCTCTTGCCTCTGCCAGAAGGCTCTGCCCCCGGGGCTGTTGCAGTGTGGAGACAGCCCCTGCCAGCACCTCCACTCCCAGTAGGCCTCAGCAGAGGCCTAGGCCCAGGGAAAGGCCCAGGCAGGGGCTGCGTTTAGGGAGGCGCAAGGGCATGTCTGGACACCCTCCCCACAGCCTGTTCCTTCATGGGGCAGTTTCCCTGGAGGCCAGGAAGGCCTGGGCAAGGCTGGCCCAGAGCAGGGGCATTGCTGGGTTCTGCCTCTGGGCCTGTGGGGCCTCTGAGCAGAACCTGCCCTCTCCCTCTGGAAGACCTCCCCGCCTGCGTGCAAATCCCCGTTTGCAAGCACTCTGCCGGGTGTTCCCGCAAGGCTCGCACTCTGGTCTCAAAGCCGGGAGAAAAGCGCTTTGGGGTGGGCCTCTCTCAGGGCCCATGGCCCTGAGCCTGGGGACCAGCTAGGGGGTCCACACTCCCAGGCCAGGGCAGAACCACATGCACACGTCTGTTCCTGCCCCCTGCCCCTTCAGAGAGCTCGGCTGAGCCGCAGTCTCTCAGGCAGTTCCCTGGCAGCCCCGGCAGCACTGCCTGGGTGGGAAGGGGGGAGAGCCGACCTAGGTGCACTGTGGGCCTCTTGCTCTCCCTGCTGCCCTGAGGCTGCTGGGCCAAAGAGGGCTTGGCTATCTACCCCCTTTCTCCCCTCTTGCCTCTGCCAGAAGGCTCTGCCCCGGGGCTGTTGCAGTGTGGAGACAGCCCCTGCCAGCACCTCCACTCCCAGTAGGCCTCAGCAGAGGCCTAGGCCCAGGGAAAGGCCCAGGCAGGGGCTGCGTTTAGGGAGGCGCAAGGGCATGTCTGGACACCCTCCCCACAGCCTGTTCCTTCATGGGGCAGTTTCCCTGGAGGCCAGGAAGGCCTGGGCAAGGCTGGCCCAGAGCAGGGGCATTGCTGGGTTCTGCCTCTGGCCTGTGGGGCCTCTGAGCAGAACCTGCCCTCTCCCTCTGGAAGACCTCCCCGCCTGCGTGCAAATCCCCGTTTGCAAGCACTCTGGCCGGGTGTTCCCGCAAGGCTCGCACTCTGGTCTCAAAGCCGGGAGAAAAGCGCTTTGGGGTGGGCCTCTCTCAGGGCCCATGGCCCTGAGCCTGGGGACCAGCTAGGGGGTCCACACTCCCAGGCCAGGGCAGAACCACATGCACACGTCTGTTCCTGCCCCCTGCCCCTTCAGAGAGCTCGGCTGAGCCGCAGTCTCTCAGGCAGTTCCCTGGCAGCCCCGGCAGCACTGCCTGGGTGGGAAGGGGAGAGCCGACCTAGGTGCACTGTGGGCCTCTTTGCTCTCCCTGCTGCCCTGAGGCTGCTGGGCCAAAGAGGGCTTGGCTATCTACCCCCTTTCTCCCCTCTTGCCTCTGCCAGAAGGCTCTGCCCCCGGGGCTGTTGCAGTGTGGAGACAGCCCCTGCCAGCACCTCCACTCCAGTAGGCCTCAGCAGAGGCCTAGGCCCAGGGAAAGGCCCAGGCAGGGGCTGCGTTTAGGGAGGCGCAAGGGCATGTCTGGACACCCTCCCACAGCCTGTTCCTTCATGGGGCAGTTTCCCTGGAGGCCAGGAAGGCCTGGGCAAGGCTGGCCCAGAGCAGGGGCATTGCTGGGTTCTGCCTCTGGCCTGTGGGGCCTCTGAGCAGAACCTGCCCTCTCCCTCTGGAAGACCTCCCCGCCTGCGTGCAAATCCCCGTTTGCAAAGCACTCTGGCCGGGTGTTCCCGCAAGGCTCGCACTCTGGTCTCAAAGCCGGGAGAAAAGCGCTTTGGGGTGGGCCTCTCTCAGGGCCCATGGCCCTGAGCCTGGGGACCAGCTAGGGGGTCCACACTCCCAGGCCAGGGCAGAACCACATGCACACGTCTGTTCCTGCCCCCTGCCCCTTCAGAGAGCTCGGCTGAGCCGCAGTCTCTCAGGCAGTTCCCTGGCAGCCCCGGCAGCACTGCCTGGGTGGGAAGGGGGAGAGCCGACCTAGGTGCACTCTGGGCCCTCTTGCTCTCCCTGCTGCCCTGAGGCTGCTGGGCCAAAGAGGGCTTGGCTATCTACCCCCTTTCTCCCCTCTTGCCTCTGCCAGAAGGCTCTGCCCCCGGGGCTGTTGCAGTGTGGAGACAGCCCCTGCCAGCACCTCCACTCCCAGTAGGCCTCAGCAGAGGCCTAGGCCCAGGGAAAGGCCCAGGCAGGGGCTGCGTTTAGGGAGGCGCAAGGGCATGTCTGGACACCCTCCCCACAGCCTGTTCCTTCATGGGGCAGTTTCCCTGGAGGCCAGGAAGGCCTGGGCAAGGCTGGCCCAGAGCAGGGGCATTGCTGGGTTCTGCCTCTGGCCTGTGGGGCCTCTGAGCAGAACCTGCCCTCTCCCTCTGGAAGACCTCCCCGCCTGCGTGCAAATCCCGTTTGCAAGCACTCTGGCCGGGTGTTCCCGCAAGGCTCGCACTCTGGTCTCAAAGCCGGGAGAAAAGCGCTTTGGGGTGGGCCTCTCTCAGGGCCCATGGCCCTGAGCCTGGGGACCAGCTAGGGGGTCCACACTCCCAGGCCAGGGCAGAACCACATGCACACGTCTGTTCCTGCCCCCTGCCCCTTCAGACAGCTCGGCTGAGCCGCAGTCTCTCAGGCAGTTCCCTGGCAGCCCCGGCAGCACTGCCTGGGTGGGAAGGGGGAGAGCCGACCTAGGTGCACTGTGGGCCTCTTGCTCTCCCTGCTGCCCTGAGGCTGCTGGGCCAAAGAGGGCTTGGCTATCTACCCCCTTTCTCCCCTCTTGCCTCTGCCAGAAGGCTCTGCCCCCG
>CATKSN020000087.1:0-48689 GCA_949782905.1 Rangifer tarandus platyrhynchus
CTCTCTCAGGGCCCATGGCCCTGAGCCTGGGGACCAGCTAGGGGGTCCACACTCCCAGGCCAAGGCAGAACCACATGCACACGTCTGTTCCTGCCCCCTGCACCTTCAGACAGCTCGGCTGAGCCGCAGTCTCTCAGGCAGTTCCCTGGCAGCCCCGGCAGCACTGCCTGGGTGGGAAGGGGGAGAGCCGACCTAGGTGCACTCTGGGCCTCTTGCTCTCCCTGCTGCCCTGAGGCTGCTGGGCCAAAGAGGGCTTGGCTACCTACCCCCTTTCTCCCCTCTTGCCTCTGCCAGAAGGCTCTGCCCCCGGGGCTGTTGCAGTGTGGAGACAGCCCCTGCCAGCACCTCCACTCCCAGTAGGCCTCAGCAGAGGCCTAGGCCCAGGGAAAGGCCCAGGCAGGGGCTGCGTTTAGGGAGGCGCAAGGGCATGTCTGGACACACTCCCCACAGCCTGTTCCTTCATGGGGCAGTTTCCCTGGAGGCCAGGAAGGCCTGGGCAAGGCTGGCCCAGAGCAGGGGCATTGCTGGGTTCTGCCTCTGGCCTGTGGGGCCTCTGAGCAGAACCTGCCCTCTCCCTCTGGAAGACCTCCCCGCCTGCGTGCAAATCCCCGTTTGCAAGCACTCTGGCCGGGTGTTCCCGCAAGGCTCGCACTCTGGTCTCAAAGCCGGGAGAAAAGCGCTTTGGGGTGGGCCTCTCTCAGGGCCCATGGCCCTGAGCCTGGGGACCAGCTAGGGGGTCCACACTCCCAGGCCAAGGCAGAACCACATGCACACGTCTGTTCCTGCCCCCTGCACCTTCAGACAGCTCGGCTGAGCCGCAGTCTCTCAGGCAGTTCCCTGGCAGCCCCGGCAGCACTGCCTGGGTGGGAAGGGGGAGAGCCGACCTAGGTGCACTCTGGGCCTCTTGCTCTCCCTGCTGCCCTGAGGCTGCTGGGCCAAAGAGGGCTTGGCTACCTACCCCCTTTCTCCCCTCTTGCCTCTGCCAGAAGGCTCTGCCCCCGGGGCTGTTGCAGTGTGGAGACAGCCCCTGCCAGCACCTCCACTCCCAGTAGGCCTCAGCAGAGGCCTAGGCCCAGGGAAAGGCCCAGGCAGGGGCTGCGTTTAGGGAGGCGCAAGGGCATGCCTGGACACACTCCCCACAGCCTGTTCCTTCATGGGGCAGTTTCCCTGGAGGCCAGGAAGGCCTGGGCAAGGCTGGCCCAGAGCAGGGGCATTGCTGGGTTCTGCCTCTGGCCTGTGGGGCCTCTGAGCAGAACCTGCCCTCTCCCTCTGGAAGACCTCCCCGCCTGCGTGCAAATCCCCGTTTGCAAGCACTCTGGCCGGGTGTTCCCGCAAGGCTCGCACTCTGGTCTCAAAGCCGGGAGAAAAGCGCTTTGGGGTGGGCCTCTCTCAGGGCCCATGGCCCTGAGCCTGGGGACCAGCTAGGGGGTCCACACTCCCAGGCCAAGGCAGAACCACATGCACACGTCTGTTCCTGCCCCCTGCACCTTCAGACAGCTCGGCTGAGCCGCAGTCTCTCAGGCAGTTCCCTGGCAGCCCCGGCAGCACTGCCTGGGTGGGAAGGGGGAGAGCCGACCTAGGTGCACTCTGGGCCTCTTGCTCTCCCTGCTGCCCTGAGGCTGCTGGGCCAAAGAGGGCTTGGCTACCTACCCCCTTTCTCCCCTCTTGCCTCTGCCAGAAGGCTCTGCCCCCGGGGCTGTTGCAGTGTGGAGACAGCCCCTGCCAGCACCTCCACTCCCAGTAGGCCTCAGCAGAGGCCTAGGCCCAGGGAAAGGCCCAGGCAGGGGCTGCGTTTAGGGAGGCGCAAGGGCATGCCTGGACACACTCCCCACAGCCTGTTCCTTCATGGGGCAGTTTCCCTGGAGGCCAGGAAGGCCTGGGCAAGGCTGGCCCAGAGCAGGGGCATTGCTGGGTTCTGCCTCTGGCCTGTGGGGCCTCTGAGCAGAACCTGCCCTCTCCCTCTGGAAGACCTCCCCGCCTGCGTGCAAATCCCCGTTTGCAAGCACTCTGGCCGGGTGTTCCCGCAAGGCTCGCACTCTGGTCTCAAAGCCGGGAGAAAAGCGCTTTGGGGTGGGCCTCTCTCAGGGCCCATGGCCCTGAGCCTGGGGACCAGCTAGGGGGTCCACACTCCCAGGCCAAGGCAGAACCACATGCACACGTCTGTTCCTGCCCCCTGCACCTTCAGACAGCTCGGCTGAGCCGCAGTCTCTCAGGCAGTTCCCTGGCAGCCCCGGCAGCACTGCCTGGGTGGGAAGGGGGAGAGCCGACCTAGGTGCACTCTGGGCCTCTTGCTCTCCCTGCTGCCCTGAGGCTGCTGGGCCAAAGAGGGCTTGGCTACCTACCCCCTTTCTCCCCTCTTGCCTCTGCCAGAAGGCTCTGCCCCCGGGGCTGTTGCAGTGTGGAGACAGCCCCTGCCAGCACCTCCACTCCCAGTAGGCCTCAGCAGAGGCCTAGGCCCAGGGAAAGGCCCAGGCAGGGGCTGCGTTTAGGGAGGCGCAAGGGCATGCCTGGACACACTCCCCACAGCCTGTTCCTTCATGGGGCAGTTTCCCTGGAGGCCAGGAAGGCCTGGGCAAGGCTGGCCCAGAGCAGGGGCATTGCTGGGTTCTGCCTCTGGCCTGTGGGGCCTCTGAGCAGAACCTGCCCTCTCCCTCTGGAAGACCTCCCCGCCTGCGTGCAAATCCCCGTTTGCAAGCACTCTGGCCGGGTGTTCCCGCAAGGCTCGCACTCTGGTCTCAAAGCCGGGAGAAAAGCGCTTTGGGGTGGGCCTCTCTCAGGGCCCATGGCCCTGAGCCTGGGGACCAGCTAGGGGGTCCACACTCCCAGGCCAAGGCAGAACCACATGCACACGTCTGTTCCTGCCCCCTGCACCTTCAGACAGCTCGGCTGAGCCGCAGTCTCTCAGGCAGTTCCCTGGCAGCCCCGGCAGCACTGCCTGGGTGGGAAGGGGGAGAGCCGACCTAGGTGCACTCTGGGCCTCTTGCTCTCCCTGCTGCCCTGAGGCTGCTGGGCCAAAGAGGGCTTGGCTACCTACCCCCTTTCTCCCCTCTTGCCTCTGCCAGAAGGCTCTGCCCCCGGGGCTGTTGCAGTGTGGAGACAGCCCCTGCCAGCACCTCCACTCCCAGTAGGCCTCAGCAGAGGCCTAGGCCCAGGGAAAGGCCCAGGCAGGGGCTGCGTTTAGGGAGGCGCAAGGGCATGTCTGGACACACTCCCCACAGCCTGTTCCTTCATGGGGCAGTTTCCCTGGAGGCCAGGAAGGCCTGGGCAAGGCTGGCCCAGAGCAGGGGCATTGCTGGGTTCTGCCTCTGGCCTGTGGGGCCTCTGAGCAGAACCTGCCCTCTCCCTCTGGAAGACCTCCCCGCCTGCGTGCAAATCCCCGTTTGCAAGCACTCTGGCCGGGTGTTCCCGCAAGGCTCGCACTCTGGTCTCAAAGCCGGGAGAAAAGCGCTTTGGGGTGGGCCTCTCTCAGGGCCCATGGCCCTGAGCCTGGGGACCAGCTAGGGGGTCCACACTCCCAGGCCAAGGCAGAACCACATGCACACGTCTGTTCCTGCCCCCTGCACCTTCAGACAGCTCGGCTGAGCCGCAGTCTCTCAGGCAGTTCCCTGGCAGCCCCGGCAGCACTGCCTGGGTGGGAAGGGGGAGAGCCGACCTAGGTGCACTCTGGGCCTCTTGCTCTCCCTGCTGCCCTGAGGCTGCTGGGCCAAAGAGGGCTTGGCTACCTACCCCCTTTCTCCCCTCTTGCCTCTGCCAGAAGGCTCTGCCCCCGGGGCTGTTGCAGTGTGGAGACAGCCCCTGCCAGCACCTCCACTCCCAGTAGGCCTCAGCAGAGGCCTAGGCCCAGGGAAAGGCCCAGGCAGGGGCTGCGTTTAGGGAGGCGCAAGGGCATGCCTGGACACACTCCCCACAGCCTGTTCCTTCATGGGGCAGTTTCCCTGGAGGCCAGGAAGGCCTGGGCAAGGCTGGCCCAGAGCAGGGGCATTGCTGGGTTCTGCCTCTGGCCTGTGGGGCCTCTGAGCAGAACCTGCCCTCTCCCTCTGGAAGACCTCCCCGCCTGCGTGCAAATCCCCGTTTGCAAGCACTCTGGCCGGGTGTTCCCGCAAGGCTCGCACTCTGGTCTCAAAGCCGGGAGAAAAGCGCTTTGGGGTGGGCCTCTCTCAGGGCCCATGGCCCTGAGCCTGGGGACCAGCTAGGGGGTCCACACTCCCAGGCCAAGGCAGAACCACATGCACACGTCTGTTCCTGCCCCCTGCACCTTCAGACAGCTCGGCTGAGCCGCAGTCTCTCAGGCAGTTCCCTGGCAGCCCCGGCAGCACTGCCTGGGTGGGAAGGGGGAGAGCCGACCTAGGTGCACTCTGGGCCTCTTGCTCTCCCTGCTGCCCTGAGGCTGCTGGGCCAAAGAGGGCTTGGCTACCTACCCCCTTTCTCCCCTCTTGCCTCTGCCAGAAGGCTCTGCCCCCGGGGCTGTTGCAGTGTGGAGACAGCCCCTGCCAGCACCTCCACTCCCAGTAGGCCTCAGCAGAGGCCTAGGCCCAGGGAAAGGCCCAGGCAGGGGCTGCGTTTAGGGAGGCGCAAGGGCATGCCTGGACACACTCCCCACAGCCTGTTCCTTCATGGGGCAGTTTCCCTGGAGGCCAGGAAGGCCTGGGCAAGGCTGGCCCAGAGCAGGGGCATTGCTGGGTTCTGCCTCTGGCCTGTGGGGCCTCTGAGCAGAACCTGCCCTCTCCCTCTGGAAGACCTCCCCGCCTGCGTGCAAATCCCCGTTTGCAAGCACTCTGGCCGGGTGTTCCCGCAAGGCTCGCACTCTGGTCTCAAAGCCGGGAGAAAAGCGCTTTGGGGTGGGCCTCTCTCAGGGCCCATGGCCCTGAGCCTGGGGACCAGCTAGGGGGTCCACACTCCCAGGCCAAGGCAGAACCACATGCACACGTCTGTTCCTGCCCCCTGCACCTTCAGACAGCTCGGCTGAGCCGCAGTCTCTCAGGCAGTTCCCTGGCAGCCCCGGCAGCACTGCCTGGGTGGGAAGGGGGAGAGCCGACCTAGGTGCACTCTGGGCCTCTTGCTCTCCCTGCTGCCCTGAGGCTGCTGGGCCAAAGAGGGCTTGGCTACCTACCCCCTTTCTCCCCTCTTGCCTCTGCCAGAAGGCTCTGCCCCCGGGGCTGTTGCAGTGTGGAGACAGCCCCTGCCAGCACCTCCACTCCCAGTAGGCCTCAGCAGAGGCCTAGGCCCAGGGAAAGGCCCAGGCAGGGGCTGCGTTTAGGGAGGCGCAAGGGCATGCCTGGACACACTCCCCACAGCCTGTTCCTTCATGGGGCAGTTTCCCTGGAGGCCAGGAAGGCCTGGGCAAGGCTGGCCCAGAGCAGGGGCATTGCTGGGTTCTGCCTCTGGCCTGTGGGGCCTCTGAGCAGAACCTGCCCTCTCCCTCTGGAAGACCTCCCCGCCTGCGTGCAAATCCCCGTTTGCAAGCACTCTGGCCGGGTGTTCCCGCAAGGCTCGCACTCTGGTCTCAAAGCCGGGAGAAAAGCGCTTTGGGGTGGGCCTCTCTCAGGGCCCATGGCCCTGAGCCTGGGGACCAGCTAGGGGGTCCACACTCCCAGGCCAAGGCAGAACCACATGCACACGTCTGTTCCTGCCCCCTGCACCTTCAGACAGCTCGGCTGAGCCGCAGTCTCTCAGGCAGTTCCCTGGCAGCCCCGGCAGCACTGCCTGGGTGGGAAGGGGGAGAGCCGACCTAGGTGCACTCTGGGCCTCTTGCTCTCCCTGCTGCCCTGAGGCTGCTGGGCCAAAGAGGGCTTGGCTACCTACCCCCTTTCTCCCCTCTTGCCTCTGCCAGAAGGCTCTGCCCCCGGGGCTGTTGCAGTGTGGAGACAGCCCCTGCCAGCACCTCCACTCCCAGTAGGCCTCAGCAGAGGCCTAGGCCCAGGGAAAGGCCCAGGCAGGGGCTGCGTTTAGGGAGGCGCAAGGGCATGTCTGGACACACTCCCCACAGCCTGTTCCTTCATGGGGCAGTTTCCCTGGAGGCCAGGAAGGCCTGGGCAAGGCTGGCCCAGAGCAGGGGCATTGCTGGGTTCTGCCTCTGGCCTGTGGGGCCTCTGAGCAGAACCTGCCCTCTCCCTCTGGAAGACCTCCCCGCCTGCGTGCAAATCCCCGTTTGCAAGCACTCTGGCCGGGTGTTCCCGCAAGGCTCGCACTCTGGTCTCAAAGCCGGGAGAAAAGCGCTTTGGGGTGGGCCTCTCTCAGGGCCCATGGCCCTGAGCCTGGGGACCAGCTAGGGGGTCCACACTCCCAGGCCAAGGCAGAACCACATGCACACGTCTGTTCCTGCCCCCTGCACCTTCAGACAGCTCGGCTGAGCCGCAGTCTCTCAGGCAGTTCCCTGGCAGCCCCGGCAGCACTGCCTGGGTGGGAAGGGGGAGAGCCGACCTAGGTGCACTCTGGGCCTCTTGCTCTCCCTGCTGCCCTGAGGCTGCTGGGCCAAAGAGGGCTTGGCTACCTACCCCCTTTCTCCCCTCTTGCCTCTGCCAGAAGGCTCTGCCCCCGGGGCTGTTGCAGTGTGGAGACAGCCCCTGCCAGCACCTCCACTCCCAGTAGGCCTCAGCAGAGGCCTAGGCCCAGGGAAAGGCCCAGGCAGGGGCTGCGTTTAGGGAGGCGCAAGGGCATGCCTGGACACACTCCCCACAGCCTGTTCCTTCATGGGGCAGTTTCCCTGGAGGCCAGGAAGGCCTGGGCAAGGCTGGCCCAGAGCAGGGGCATTGCTGGGTTCTGCCTCTGGCCTGTGGGGCCTCTGAGCAGAACCTGCCCTCTCCCTCTGGAAGACCTCCCCGCCTGCGTGCAAATCCCCGTTTGCAAGCACTCTGGCCGGGTGTTCCCGCAAGGCTCGCACTCTGGTCTCAAAGCCGGGAGAAAAGCGCTTTGGGGTGGGCCTCTCTCAGGGCCCATGGCCCTGAGCCTGGGGACCAGCTAGGGGGTCCACACTCCCAGGCCAAGGCAGAACCACATGCACACGTCTGTTCCTGCCCCCTGCACCTTCAGACAGCTCGGCTGAGCCGCAGTCTCTCAGGCAGTTCCCTGGCAGCCCCGGCAGCACTGCCTGGGTGGGAAGGGGGAGAGCCGACCTAGGTGCACTCTGGGCCTCTTGCTCTCCCTGCTGCCCTGAGGCTGCTGGGCCAAAGAGGGCTTGGCTACCTACCCCCTTTCTCCCCTCTTGCCTCTGCCAGAAGGCTCTGCCCCCGGGGCTGTTGCAGTGTGGAGACAGCCCCTGCCAGCACCTCCACTCCCAGTAGGCCTCAGCAGAGGCCTAGGCCCAGGGAAAGGCCCAGGCAGGGGCTGCGTTTAGGGAGGCGCAAGGGCATGTCTGGACACACTCCCCACAGCCTGTTCCTTCATGGGGCAGTTTCCCTGGAGGCCAGGAAGGCCTGGGCAAGGCTGGCCCAGAGCAGGGGCATTGCTGGGTTCTGCCTCTGGCCTGTGGGGCCTCTGAGCAGAACCTGCCCTCTCCCTCTGGAAGACCTCCCCGCCTGCGTGCAAATCCCCGTTTGCAAGCACTCTGGCCGGGTGTTCCCGCAAGGCTCGCACTCTGGTCTCAAAGCCGGGAGAAAAGCGCTTTGGGGTGGGCCTCTCTCAGGGCCCATGGCCCTGAGCCTGGGGACCAGCTAGGGGGTCCACACTCCCAGGCCAAGGCAGAACCACATGCACACGTCTGTTCCTGCCCCCTGCACCTTCAGACAGCTCGGCTGAGCCGCAGTCTCTCAGGCAGTTCCCTGGCAGCCCCGGCAGCACTGCCTGGGTGGGAAGGGGGAGAGCCGACCTAGGTGCACTCTGGGCCTCTTGCTCTCCCTGCTGCCCTGAGGCTGCTGGGCCAAAGAGGGCTTGGCTACCTACCCCCTTTCTCCCCTCTTGCCTCTGCCAGAAGGCTCTGCCCCCGGGGCTGTTGCAGTGTGGAGACAGCCCCTGCCAGCACCTCCACTCCCAGTAGGCCTCAGCAGAGGCCTAGGCCCAGGGAAAGGCCCAGGCAGGGGCTGCGTTTAGGGAGGCGCAAGGGCATGTCTGGACACACTCCCCACAGCCTGTTCCTTCATGGGGCAGTTTCCCTGGAGGCCAGGAAGGCCTGGGCAAGGCTGGCCCAGAGCAGGGGCATTGCTGGGTTCTGCCTCTGGCCTGTGGGGCCTCTGAGCAGAACCTGCCCTCTCCCTCTGGAAGACCTCCCCGCCTGCGTGCAAATCCCCGTTTGCAAGCACTCTGGCCGGGTGTTCCCGCAAGGCTCGCACTCTGGTCTCAAAGCCGGGAGAAAAGCGCTTTGGGGTGGGCCTCTCTCAGGGCCCATGGCCCTGAGCCTGGGGACCAGCTAGGGGGTCCACACTCCCAGGCCAAGGCAGAACCACATGCACACGTCTGTTCCTGCCCCCTGCACCTTCAGACAGCTCGGCTGAGCCGCAGTCTCTCAGGCAGTTCCCTGGCAGCCCCGGCAGCACTGCCTGGGTGGGAAGGGGGAGAGCCGACCTAGGTGCACTCTGGGCCTCTTGCTCTCCCTGCTGCCCTGAGGCTGCTGGGCCAAAGAGGGCTTGGCTACCTACCCCCTTTCTCCCCTCTTGCCTCTGCCAGAAGGCTCTGCCCCCGGGGCTGTTGCAGTGTGGAGACAGCCCCTGCCAGCACCTCCACTCCCAGTAGGCCTCAGCAGAGGCCTAGGCCCAGGGAAAGGCCCAGGCAGGGGATGCGTTTAGGGAGGCGCAAGGGCATGCCTGGACACACTCCCCACAGCCTGTTCCTTCATGGGGCAGTTTCCCTGGAGGCCAGGAAGGCCTGGGCAAGGCTGGCCCAGAGCAGGGGCATTGCTGGGTTCTGCCTCTGGCCTGTGGGGCCTCTGAGCAGAACCTGCCCTCTCCCTCTGGAAGACCTCCCCGCCTGCGTGCAAATCCCCGTTTGCAAGCACTCTGGCCGGGTGTTCCCGCAAGGCTCGCACTCTGGTCTCAAAGCCGGGAGAAAAGCGCTTTGGGGTGGGCCTCTCTCAGGGCCCATGGCCCTGAGCCTGGGGACCAGCTAGGGGGTCCACACTCCCAGGCCAAGGCAGAACCACATGCACACGTCTGTTCCTGCCCCCTGCACCTTCAGACAGCTCGGCTGAGCCGCAGTCTCTCAGGCAGTTCCCTGGCAGCCCCGGCAGCACTGCCTGGGTGGGAAGGGGGAGAGCCGACCTAGGTGCACTCTGGGCCTCTTGCTCTCCCTGCTGCCCTGAGGCTGCTGGGCCAAAGAGGGCTTGGCTACCTACCCCCTTTCTCCCCTCTTGCCTCTGCCAGAAGGCTCTGCCCCCGGGGCTGTTGCAGTGTGGAGACAGCCCCTGCCAGCACCTCCACTCCCAGTAGGCCTCAGCAGAGGCCTAGGCCCAGGGAAAGGCCCAGGCAGGGGCTGCGTTTAGGGAGGCGCAAGGGCATGTCTGGACACACTCCCCACAGCCTGTTCCTTCATGGGGCAGTTTCCCTGGAGGCCAGGAAGGCCTGGGCAAGGCTGGCCCAGAGCAGGGGCATTGCTGGGTTCTGCCTCTGGCCTGTGGGGCCTCTGAGCAGAACCTGCCCTCTCCCTCTGGAAGACCTCCCCGCCTGCGTGCAAATCCCCGTTTGCAAGCACTCTGGCCGGGTGTTCCCGCAAGGCTCGCACTCTGGTCTCAAAGCCGGGAGAAAAGCGCTTTGGGGTGGGCCTCTCTCAGGGCCCATGGCCCTGAGCCTGGGGACCAGCTAGGGGGTCCACACTCCCAGGCCAAGGCAGAACCACATGCACACGTCTGTTCCTGCCCCCTGCACCTTCAGACAGCTCGGCTGAGCCGCAGTCTCTCAGGCAGTTCCCTGGCAGCCCCGGCAGCACTGCCTGGGTGGGAAGGGGGAGAGCCGACCTAGGTGCACTCTGGGCCTCTTGCTCTCCCTGCTGCCCTGAGGCTGCTGGGCCAAAGAGGGCTTGGCTACCTACCCCCTTTCTCCCCTCTTGCCTCTGCCAGAAGGCTCTGCCCCCGGGGCTGTTGCAGTGTGGAGACAGCCCCTGCCAGCACCTCCACTCCCAGTAGGCCTCAGCAGAGGCCTAGGCCCAGGGAAAGGCCCAGGCAGGGGCTGCGTTTAGGGAGGCGCAAGGGCATGCCTGGACACACTCCCCACAGCCTGTTCCTTCATGGGGCAGTTTCCCTGGAGGCCAGGAAGGCCTGGGCAAGGCTGGCCCAGAGCAGGGGCATTGCTGGGTTCTGCCTCTGGCCTGTGGGGCCTCTGAGCAGAACCTGCCCTCTCCCTCTGGAAGACCTCCCCGCCTGCGTGCAAATCCCCGTTTGCAAGCACTCTGGCCGGGTGTTCCCGCAAGGCTCGCACTCTGGTCTCAAAGCCGGGAGAAAAGCGCTTTGGGGTGGGCCTCTCTCAGGGCCCATGGCCCTGAGCCTGGGGACCAGCTAGGGGGTCCACACTCCCAGGCCAAGGCAGAACCACATGCACACGTCTGTTCCTGCCCCCTGCACCTTCAGACAGCTCGGCTGAGCCGCAGTCTCTCAGGCAGTTCCCTGGCAGCCCCGGCAGCACTGCCTGGGTGGGAAGGGGGAGAGCCGACCTAGGTGCACTCTGGGCCTCTTGCTCTCCCTGCTGCCCTGAGGCTGCTGGGCCAAAGAGGGCTTGGCTACCTACCCCCTTTCTCCCCTCTTGCCTCTGCCAGAAGGCTCTGCCCCCGGGGCTGTTGCAGTGTGGAGACAGCCCCTGCCAGCACCTCCACTCCCAGTAGGCCTCAGCAGAGGCCTAGGCCCAGGGAAAGGCCCAGGCAGGGGCTGCGTTTAGGGAGGCGCAAGGGCATGTCTGGACACACTCCCCACAGCCTGTTCCTTCATGGGGCAGTTTCCCTGGAGGCCAGGAAGGCCTGGGCAAGGCTGGCCCAGAGCAGGGGCATTGCTGGCTTCTGCCTCTGGCCTGTGGGGCCTCTGAGCAGAACCTGCCCTCTCCCTCTGGAAGACCTCCCCGCCTGCGTGCAAATCCCCGTTTGCAAGCACTCTGGCCGGGTGTTCCCGCAAGGCTCGCACTCTGGTCTCAAAGCCGGGAGAAAAGCGCTTTGGGGTGGGCCTCTCTCAGGGCCCATGGCCCTGAGCCTGGGGACCAGCTAGGGGGTCCACACTCCCAGGCCAAGGCAGAACCACATGCACACGTCTGTTCCTGCCCCCTGCACCTTCAGACAGCTCGGCTGAGCCGCAGTCTCTCAGGCAGTTCCCTGGCAGCCCCGGCAGCACTGCCTGGGTGGGAAGGGGGAGAGCCGACCTAGGTGCACTCTGGGCCTCTTGCTCTCCCTGCTGCCCTGAGGCTGCTGGGCCAAAGAGGGCTTGGCTACCTACCCCCTTTCTCCCCTCTTGCCTCTGCCAGAAGGCTCTGCCCCCGGGGCTGTTGCAGTGTGGAGACAGCCCCTGCCAGCACCTCCACTCCCAGTAGGCCTCAGCAGAGGCCTAGGCCCAGGGAAAGGCCCAGGCAGGGGCTGCGTTTAGGGAGGCGCAAGGGCATGTCTGGACACACTCCCCACAGCCTGTTCCTTCATGGGGCAGTTTCCCTGGAGGCCAGGAAGGCCTGGGCAAGGCTGGCCCAGAGCAGGGGCATTGCTGGGTTCTGCCTCTGGCCTGTGGGGCCTCTGAGCAGAACCTGCCCTCTCCCTCTGGAAGACCTCCCCGCCTGCGTGCAAATCCCCGTTTGCAAGCACTCTGGCCGGGTGTTCCCGCAAGGCTCGCACTCTGGTCTCAAAGCCGGGAGAAAAGCGCTTTGGGGTGGGCCTCTCTCAGGGCCCATGGCCCTGAGCCTGGGGACCAGCTAGGGGGTCCACACTCCCAGGCCAAGGCAGAACCACATGCACACGTCTGTTCCTGCCCCCTGCACCTTCAGACAGCTCGGCTGAGCCGCAGTCTCTCAGGCAGTTCCCTGGCAGCCCCGGCAGCACTGCCTGGGTGGGAAGGGGGAGAGCCGACCTAGGTGCACTCTGGGCCTCTTGCTCTCCCTGCTGCCCTGAGGCTGCTGGGCCAAAGAGGGCTTGGCTACCTACCCCCTTTCTCCCCTCTTGCCTCTGCCAGAAGGCTCTGCCCCCGGGGCTGTTGCAGTGTGGAGACAGCCCCTGCCAGCACCTCCACTCCCAGTAGGCCTCAGCAGAGGCCTAGGCCCAGGGAAAGGCCCAGGCAGGGGCTGCGTTTAGGGAGGCGCAAGGGCATGCCTGGACACACTCCCCACAGCCTGTTCCTTCATGGGGCAGTTTCCCTGGAGGCCAGGAAGGCCTGGGCAAGGCTGGCCCAGAGCAGGGGCATTGCTGGCTTCTGCCTCTGGCCTGTGGGGCCTCTGAGCAGAACCTGCCCTCTCCCTCTGGAAGACCTCCCCGCCTGCGTGCAAATCCCCGTTTGCAAGCACTCTGGCCGGGTGTTCCCGCAAGGCTCGCACTCTGGTCTCAAAGCCGGGAGAAAAGCGCTTTGGGGTGGGCCTCTCTCAGGGCCCATGGCCCTGAGCCTGGGGACCAGCTAGGGGGTCCACACTCCCAGGCCAAGGCAGAACCACATGCACACGTCTGTTCCTGCCCCCTGCACCTTCAGACAGCTCGGCTGAGCCGCAGTCTCTCAGGCAGTTCCCTGGCAGCCCCGGCAGCACTGCCTGGGTGGGAAGGGGGAGAGCCGACCTAGGTGCACTCTGGGCCTCTTGCTCTCCCTGCTGCCCTGAGGCTGCTGGGCCAAAGAGGGCTTGGCTACCTACCCCCTTTCTCCCCTCTTGCCTCTGCCAGAAGGCTCTGCCCCCGGGGCTGTTGCAGTGTGGAGACAGCCCCTGCCAGCACCTCCACTCCCAGTAGGCCTCAGCAGAGGCCTAGGCCCAGGGAAAGGCCCAGGCAGGGGCTGCGTTTAGGGAGGCGCAAGGGCATGCCTGGACACACTCCCCACAGCCTGTTCCTTCATGGGGCAGTTTCCCTGGAGGCCAGGAAGGCCTGGGCAAGGCTGGCCCAGAGCAGGGGCATTGCTGGGTTCTGCCTCTGGCCTGTGGGGCCTCTGAGCAGAACCTGCCCTCTCCCTCTGGAAGACCTCCCCGCCTGCGTGCAAATCCCCGTTTGCAAGCACTCTGGCCGGGTGTTCCCGCAAGGCTCGCACTCTGGTCTCAAAGCCGGGAGAAAAGCGCTTTGGGGTGGGCCTCTCTCAGGGCCCATGGCCCTGAGCCTGGGGACCAGCTAGGGGGTCCACACTCCCAGGCCAAGGCAGAACCACATGCACACGTCTGTTCCTGCCCCCTGCACCTTCAGACAGCTCGGCTGAGCCGCAGTCTCTCAGGCAGTTCCCTGGCAGCCCCGGCAGCACTGCCTGGGTGGGAAGGGGGAGAGCCGACCTAGGTGCACTCTGGGCCTCTTGCTCTCCCTGCTGCCCTGAGGCTGCTGGGCCAAAGAGGGCTTGGCTACCTACCCCCTTTCTCCCCTCTTGCCTCTGCCAGAAGGCTCTGCCCCCGGGGCTGTTGCAGTGTGGAGACAGCCCCTGCCAGCACCTCCACTCCCAGTAGGCCTCAGCAGAGGCCTAGGCCCAGGGAAAGGCCCAGGCAGGGGCTGCGTTTAGGGAGGCGCAAGGGCATGCCTGGACACACTCCCCACAGCCTGTTCCTTCATGGGGCAGTTTCCCTGGAGGCCAGGAAGGCCTGGGCAAGGCTGGCCCAGAGCAGGGGCATTGCTGGGTTCTGCCTCTGGCCTGTGGGGCCTCTGAGCAGAACCTGCCCTCTCCCTCTGGAAGACCTCCCCGCCTGCGTGCAAATCCCCGTTTGCAAGCACTCTGGCCGGGTGTTCCCGCAAGGCTCGCACTCTGGTCTCAAAGCCGGGAGAAAAGCGCTTTGGGGTGGGCCTCTCTCAGGGCCCATGGCCCTGAGCCTGGGGACCAGCTAGGGGGTCCACACTCCCAGGCCAAGGCAGAACCACATGCACACGTCTGTTCCTGCCCCCTGCACCTTCAGACAGCTCGGCTGAGCCGCAGTCTCTCAGGCAGTTCCCTGGCAGCCCCGGCAGCACTGCCTGGGTGGGAAGGGGGAGAGCCGACCTAGGTGCACTCTGGGCCTCTTGCTCTCCCTGCTGCCCTGAGGCTGCTGGGCCAAAGAGGGCTTGGCTACCTACCCCCTTTCTCCCCTCTTGCCTCTGCCAGAAGGCTCTGCCCCCGGGGCTGTTGCAGTGTGGAGACAGCCCCTGCCAGCACCTCCACTCCCAGTAGGCCTCAGCAGAGGCCTAGGCCCAGGGAAAGGCCCAGGCAGGGGCTGCGTTTAGGGAGGCGCAAGGGCATGTCTGGACACACTCCCCACAGCCTGTTCCTTCATGGGGCAGTTTCCCTGGAGGCCAGGAAGGCCTGGGCAAGGCTGGCCCAGAGCAGGGGCATTGCTGGGTTCTGCCTCTGGCCTGTGGGGCCTCTGAGCAGAACCTGCCCTCTCCCTCTGGAAGACCTCCCCGCCTGCGTGCAAATCCCCGTTTGCAAGCACTCTGGCCGGGTGTTCCCGCAAGGCTCGCACTCTGGTCTCAAAGCCGGGAGAAAAGCGCTTTGGGGTGGGCCTCTCTCAGGGCCCATGGCCCTGAGCCTGGGGACCAGCTAGGGGGTCCACACTCCCAGGCCAAGGCAGAACCACATGCACACGTCTGTTCCTGCCCCCTGCACCTTCAGACAGCTCGGCTGAGCCGCAGTCTCTCAGGCAGTTCCCTGGCAGCCCCGGCAGCACTGCCTGGGTGGGAAGGGGGAGAGCCGACCTAGGTGCACTCTGGGCCTCTTGCTCTCCCTGCTGCCCTGAGGCTGCTGGGCCAAAGAGGGCTTGGCTACCTACCCCCTTTCTCCCCTCTTGCCTCTGCCAGAAGGCTCTGCCCCCGGGGCTGTTGCAGTGTGGAGACAGCCCCTGCCAGCACCTCCACTCCCAGTAGGCCTCAGCAGAGGCCTAGGCCCAGGGAAAGGCCCAGGCAGGGGCTGCGTTTAGGGAGGCGCAAGGGCATGCCTGGACACACTCCCCACAGCCTGTTCCTTCATGGGGCAGTTTCCCTGGAGGCCAGGAAGGCCTGGGCAAGGCTGGCCCAGAGCAGGGGCATTGCTGGGTTCTGCCTCTGGCCTGTGGGGCCTCTGAGCAGAACCTGCCCTCTCCCTCTGGAAGACCTCCCCGCCTGCGTGCAAATCCCCGTTTGCAAGCACTCTGGCCGGGTGTTCCCGCAAGGCTCGCACTCTGGTCTCAAAGCCGGGAGAAAAGCGCTTTGGGGTGGGCCTCTCTCAGGGCCCATGGCCCTGAGCCTGGGGACCAGCTAGGGGGTCCACACTCCCAGGCCAAGGCAGAACCACATGCACACGTCTGTTCCTGCCCCCTGCACCTTCAGACAGCTCGGCTGAGCCGCAGTCTCTCAGGCAGTTCCCTGGCAGCCCCGGCAGCACTGCCTGGGTGGGAAGGGGGAGAGCCGACCTAGGTGCACTCTGGGCCTCTTGCTCTCCCTGCTGCCCTGAGGCTGCTGGGCCAAAGAGGGCTTGGCTACCTACCCCCTTTCTCCCCTCTTGCCTCTGCCAGAAGGCTCTGCCCCCGGGGCTGTTGCAGTGTGGAGACAGCCCCTGCCAGCACCTCCACTCCCAGTAGGCCTCAGCAGAGGCCTAGGCCCAGGGAAAGGCCCAGGCAGGGGCTGCGTTTAGGGAGGCGCAAGGGCATGCCTGGACACACTCCCCACAGCCTGTTCCTTCATGGGGCAGTTTCCCTGGAGGCCAGGAAGGCCTGGGCAAGGCTGGCCCAGAGCAGGGGCATTGCTGGGTTCTGCCTCTGGCCTGTGGGGCCTCTGAGCAGAACCTGCCCTCTCCCTCTGGAAGACCTCCCCGCCTGCGTGCAAATCCCCGTTTGCAAGCACTCTGGCCGGGTGTTCCCGCAAGGCTCGCACTCTGGTCTCAAAGCCGGGAGAAAAGCGCTTTGGGGTGGGCCTCTCTCAGGGCCCATGGCCCTGAGCCTGGGGACCAGCTAGGGGGTCCACACTCCCAGGCCAAGGCAGAACCACATGCACACGTCTGTTCCTGCCCCCTGCACCTTCAGACAGCTCGGCTGAGCCGCAGTCTCTCAGGCAGTTCCCTGGCAGCCCCGGCAGCACTGCCTGGGTGGGAAGGGGGAGAGCCGACCTAGGTGCACTCTGGGCCTCTTGCTCTCCCTGCTGCCCTGAGGCTGCTGGGCCAAAGAGGGCTTGGCTACCTACCCCCTTTCTCCCCTCTTGCCTCTGCCAGAAGGCTCTGCCCCCGGGGCTGTTGCAGTGTGGAGACAGCCCCTGCCAGCACCTCCACTCCCAGTAGGCCTCAGCAGAGGCCTAGGCCCAGGGAAAGGCCCAGGCAGGGGCTGCGTTTAGGGAGGCGCAAGGGCATGCCTGGACACACTCCCCACAGCCTGTTCCTTCATGGGGCAGTTTCCCTGGAGGCCAGGAAGGCCTGGGCAAGGCTGGCCCAGAGCAGGGGCATTGCTGGGTTCTGCCTCTGGCCTGTGGGGCCTCTGAGCAGAACCTGCCCTCTCCCTCTGGAAGACCTCCCCGCCTGCGTGCAAATCCCCGTTTGCAAGCACTCTGGCCGGGTGTTCCCGCAAGGCTCGCACTCTGGTCTCAAAGCCGGGAGAAAAGCGCTTTGGGGTGGGCCTCTCTCAGGGCCCATGGCCCTGAGCCTGGGGACCAGCTAGGGGGTCCACACTCCCAGGCCAAGGCAGAACCACATGCACACGTCTGTTCCTGCCCCCTGCACCTTCAGACAGCTCGGCTGAGCCGCAGTCTCTCAGGCAGTTCCCTGGCAGCCCCGGCAGCACTGCCTGGGTGGGAAGGGGGAGAGCCGACCTAGGTGCACTCTGGGCCTCTTGCTCTCCCTGCTGCCCTGAGGCTGCTGGGCCAAAGAGGGCTTGGCTACCTACCCCCTTTCTCCCCTCTTGCCTCTGCCAGAAGGCTCTGCCCCCGGGGCTGTTGCAGTGTGGAGACAGCCCCTGCCAGCACCTCCACTCCCAGTAGGCCTCAGCAGAGGCCTAGGCCCAGGGAAAGGCCCAGGCAGGGGCTGCGTTTAGGGAGGCGCAAGGGCATGTCTGGACACACTCCCCACAGCCTGTTCCTTCATGGGGCAGTTTCCCTGGAGGCCAGGAAGGCCTGGGCAAGGCTGGCCCAGAGCAGGGGCATTGCTGGGTTCTGCCTCTGGCCTGTGGGGCCTCTGAGCAGAACCTGCCCTCTCCCTCTGGAAGACCTCCCCGCCTGCGTGCAAATCCCCGTTTGCAAGCACTCTGGCCGGGTGTTCCCGCAAGGCTCGCACTCTGGTCTCAAAGCCGGGAGAAAAGCGCTTTGGGGTGGGCCTCTCTCAGGGCCCATGGCCCTGAGCCTGGGGACCAGCTAGGGGGTCCACACTCCCAGGCCAAGGCAGAACCACATGCACACGTCTGTTCCTGCCCCCTGCACCTTCAGACAGCTCGGCTGAGCCGCAGTCTCTCAGGCAGTTCCCTGGCAGCCCCGGCAGCACTGCCTGGGTGGGAAGGGGGAGAGCCGACCTAGGTGCACTCTGGGCCTCTTGCTCTCCCTGCTGCCCTGAGGCTGCTGGGCCAAAGAGGGCTTGGCTACCTACCCCCTTTCTCCCCTCTTGCCTCTGCCAGAAGGCTCTGCCCCCGGGGCTGTTGCAGTGTGGAGACAGCCCCTGCCAGCACCTCCACTCCCAGTAGGCCTCAGCAGAGGCCTAGGCCCAGGGAAAGGCCCAGGCAGGGGCTGCGTTTAGGGAGGCGCAAGGGCATGCCTGGACACACTCCCCACAGCCTGTTCCTTCATGGGGCAGTTTCCCTGGAGGCCAGGAAGGCCTGGGCAAGGCTGGCCCAGAGCAGGGGCATTGCTGGGTTCTGCCTCTGGCCTGTGGGGCCTCTGAGCAGAACCTGCCCTCTCCCTCTGGAAGACCTCCCCGCCTGCGTGCAAATCCCCGTTTGCAAGCACTCTGGCCGGGTGTTCCCGCAAGGCTCGCACTCTGGTCTCAAAGCCGGGAGAAAAGCGCTTTGGGGTGGGCCTCTCTCAGGGCCCATGGCCCTGAGCCTGGGGACCAGCTAGGGGGTCCACACTCCCAGGCCAAGGCAGAACCACATGCACACGTCTGTTCCTGCCCCCTGCACCTTCAGACAGCTCGGCTGAGCCGCAGTCTCTCAGGCAGTTCCCTGGCAGCCCCGGCAGCACTGCCTGGGTGGGAAGGGGGAGAGCCGACCTAGGTGCACTCTGGGCCTCTTGCTCTCCCTGCTGCCCTGAGGCTGCTGGGCCAAAGAGGGCTTGGCTACCTACCCCCTTTCTCCCCTCTTGCCTCTGCCAGAAGGCTCTGCCCCCGGGGCTGTTGCAGTGTGGAGACAGCCCCTGCCAGCACCTCCACTCCCAGTAGGCCTCAGCAGAGGCCTAGGCCCAGGGAAAGGCCCAGGCAGGGGCTGCGTTTAGGGAGGCGCAAGGGCATGCCTGGACACACTCCCCACAGCCTGTTCCTTCATGGGGCAGTTTCCCTGGAGGCCAGGAAGGCCTGGGCAAGGCTGGCCCAGAGCAGGGGCATTGCTGGGTTCTGCCTCTGGCCTGTGGGGCCTCTGAGCAGAACCTGCCCTCTCCCTCTGGAAGACCTCCCCGCCTGCGTGCAAATCCCCGTTTGCAAGCACTCTGGCCGGGTGTTCCCGCAAGGCTCGCACTCTGGTCTCAAAGCCGGGAGAAAAGCGCTTTGGGGTGGGCCTCTCTCAGGGCCCATGGCCCTGAGCCTGGGGACCAGCTAGGGGGTCCACACTCCCAGGCCAAGGCAGAACCACATGCACACGTCTGTTCCTGCCCCCTGCACCTTCAGACAGCTCGGCTGAGCCGCAGTCTCTCAGGCAGTTCCCTGGCAGCCCCGGCAGCACTGCCTGGGTGGGAAGGGGGAGAGCCGACCTAGGTGCACTCTGGGCCTCTTGCTCTCCCTGCTGCCCTGAGGCTGCTGGGCCAAAGAGGGCTTGGCTACCTACCCCCTTTCTCCCCTCTTGCCTCTGCCAGAAGGCTCTGCCCCCGGGGCTGTTGCAGTGTGGAGACAGCCCCTGCCAGCACCTCCACTCCCAGTAGGCCTCAGCAGAGGCCTAGGCCCAGGGAAAGGCCCAGGCAGGGGCTGCGTTTAGGGAGGCGCAAGGGCATGCCTGGACACACTCCCCACAGCCTGTTCCTTCATGGGGCAGTTTCCCTGGAGGCCAGGAAGGCCTGGGCAAGGCTGGCCCAGAGCAGGGGCATTGCTGGGTTCTGCCTCTGGCCTGTGGGGCCTCTGAGCAGAACCTGCCCTCTCCCTCTGGAAGACCTCCCCGCCTGCGTGCAAATCCCCGTTTGCAAGCACTCTGGCCGGGTGTTCCCGCAAGGCTCGCACTCTGGTCTCAAAGCCGGGAGAAAAGCGCTTTGGGGTGGGCCTCTCTCAGGGCCCATGGCCCTGAGCCTGGGGACCAGCTAGGGGGTCCACACTCCCAGGCCAAGGCAGAACCACATGCACACGTCTGTTCCTGCCCCCTGCACCTTCAGACAGCTCGGCTGAGCCGCAGTCTCTCAGGCAGTTCCCTGGCAGCCCCGGCAGCACTGCCTGGGTGGGAAGGGGGAGAGCCGACCTAGGTGCACTCTGGGCCTCTTGCTCTCCCTGCTGCCCTGAGGCTGCTGGGCCAAAGAGGGCTTGGCTACCTACCCCCTTTCTCCCCTCTTGCCTCTGCCAGAAGGCTCTGCCCCCGGGGCTGTTGCAGTGTGGAGACAGCCCCTGCCAGCACCTCCACTCCCAGTAGGCCTCAGCAGAGGCCTAGGCCCAGGGAAAGGCCCAGGCAGGGGCTGCGTTTAGGGAGGCGCAAGGGCATGTCTGGACACACTCCCCACAGCCTGTTCCTTCATGGGGCAGTTTCCCTGGAGGCCAGGAAGGCCTGGGCAAGGCTGGCCCAGAGCAGGGGCATTGCTGGGTTCTGCCTCTGGCCTGTGGGGCCTCTGAGCAGAACCTGCCCTCTCCCTCTGGAAGACCTCCCCGCCTGCGTGCAAATCCCCGTTTGCAAGCACTCTGGCCGGGTGTTCCCGCAAGGCTCGCACTCTGGTCTCAAAGCCGGGAGAAAAGCGCTTTGGGGTGGGCCTCTCTCAGGGCCCATGGCCCTGAGCCTGGGGACCAGCTAGGGGGTCCACACTCCCAGGCCAAGGCAGAACCACATGCACACGTCTGTTCCTGCCCCCTGCACCTTCAGACAGCTCGGCTGAGCCGCAGTCTCTCAGGCAGTTCCCTGGCAGCCCCGGCAGCACTGCCTGGGTGGGAAGGGGGAGAGCCGACCTAGGTGCACTCTGGGCCTCTTGCTCTCCCTGCTGCCCTGAGGCTGCTGGGCCAAAGAGGGCTTGGCTACCTACCCCCTTTCTCCCCTCTTGCCTCTGCCAGAAGGCTCTGCCCCCGGGGCTGTTGCAGTGTGGAGACAGCCCCTGCCAGCACCTCCACTCCCAGTAGGCCTCAGCAGAGGCCTAGGCCCAGGGAAAGGCCCAGGCAGGGGCTGCGTTTAGGGAGGCGCAAGGGCATGCCTGGACACACTCCCCACAGCCTGTTCCTTCATGGGGCAGTTTCCCTGGAGGCCAGGAAGGCCTGGGCAAGGCTGGCCCAGAGCAGGGGCATTGCTGGGTTCTGCCTCTGGCCTGTGGGGCCTCTGAGCAGAACCTGCCCTCTCCCTCTGGAAGACCTCCCCGCCTGCGTGCAAATCCCCGTTTGCAAGCACTCTGGCCGGGTGTTCCCGCAAGGCTCGCACTCTGGTCTCAAAGCCGGGAGAAAAGCGCTTTGGGGTGGGCCTCTCTCAGGGCCCATGGCCCTGAGCCTGGGGACCAGCTAGGGGGTCCACACTCCCAGGCCAAGGCAGAACCACATGCACACGTCTGTTCCTGCCCCCTGCACCTTCAGACAGCTCGGCTGAGCCGCAGTCTCTCAGGCAGTTCCCTGGCAGCCCCGGCAGCACTGCCTGGGTGGGAAGGGGGAGAGCCGACCTAGGTGCACTCTGGGCCTCTTGCTCTCCCTGCTGCCCTGAGGCTGCTGGGCCAAAGAGGGCTTGGCTACCTACCCCCTTTCTCCCCTCTTGCCTCTGCCAGAAGGCTCTGCCCCCGGGGCTGTTGCAGTGTGGAGACAGCCCCTGCCAGCACCTCCACTCCCAGTAGGCCTCAGCAGAGGCCTAGGCCCAGGGAAAGGCCCAGGCAGGGGCTGCGTTTAGGGAGGCGCAAGGGCATGTCTGGACACACTCCCCACAGCCTGTTCCTTCATGGGGCAGTTTCCCTGGAGGCCAGGAAGGCCTGGGCAAGGCTGGCCCAGAGCAGGGGCATTGCTGGGTTCTGCCTCTGGCCTGTGGGGCCTCTGAGCAGAACCTGCCCTCTCCCTCTGGAAGACCTCCCCGCCTGCGTGCAAATCCCCGTTTGCAAGCACTCTGGCCGGGTGTTCCCGCAAGGCTCGCACTCTGGTCTCAAAGCCGGGAGAAAAGCGCTTTGGGGTGGGCCTCTCTCAGGGCCCATGGCCCTGAGCCTGGGGACCAGCTAGGGGGTCCACACTCCCAGGCCAAGGCAGAACCACATGCACACGTCTGTTCCTGCCCCCTGCACCTTCAGACAGCTCGGCTGAGCCGCAGTCTCTCAGGCAGTTCCCTGGCAGCCCCGGCAGCACTGCCTGGGTGGGAAGGGGGAGAGCCGACCTAGGTGCACTCTGGGCCTCTTGCTCTCCCTGCTGCCCTGAGGCTGCTGGGCCAAAGAGGGCTTGGCTACCTACCCCCTTTCTCCCCTCTTGCCTCTGCCAGAAGGCTCTGCCCCCGGGGCTGTTGCAGTGTGGAGACAGCCCCTGCCAGCACCTCCACTCCCAGTAGGCCTCAGCAGAGGCCTAGGCCCAGGGAAAGGCCCAGGCAGGGGCTGCGTTTAGGGAGGCGCAAGGGCATGTCTGGACACACTCCCCACAGCCTGTTCCTTCATGGGGCAGTTTCCCTGGAGGCCAGGAAGGCCTGGGCAAGGCTGGCCCAGAGCAGGGGCATTGCTGGGTTCTGCCTCTGGCCTGTGGGGCCTCTGAGCAGAACCTGCCCTCTCCCTCTGGAAGACCTCCCCGCCTGCGTGCAAATCCCCGTTTGCAAGCACTCTGGCCGGGTGTTCCCGCAAGGCTCGCACTCTGGTCTCAAAGCCGGGAGAAAAGCGCTTTGGGGTGGGCCTCTCTCAGGGCCCATGGCCCTGAGCCTGGGGACCAGCTAGGGGGTCCACACTCCCAGGCCAAGGCAGAACCACATGCACACGTCTGTTCCTGCCCCCTGCACCTTCAGACAGCTCGGCTGAGCCGCAGTCTCTCAGGCAGTTCCCTGGCAGCCCCGGCAGCACTGCCTGGGTGGGAAGGGGGAGAGCCGACCTAGGTGCACTCTGGGCCTCTTGCTCTCCCTGCTGCCCTGAGGCTGCTGGGCCAAAGAGGGCTTGGCTACCTACCCCCTTTCTCCCCTCTTGCCTCTGCCAGAAGGCTCTGCCCCCGGGGCTGTTGCAGTGTGGAGACAGCCCCTGCCAGCACCTCCACTCCCAGTAGGCCTCAGCAGAGGCCTAGGCCCAGGGAAAGGCCCAGGCAGGGGATGCGTTTAGGGAGGCGCAAGGGCATGCCTGGACACACTCCCCACAGCCTGTTCCTTCATGGGGCAGTTTCCCTGGAGGCCAGGAAGGCCTGGGCAAGGCTGGCCCAGAGCAGGGGCATTGCTGGGTTCTGCCTCTGGCCTGTGGGGCCTCTGAGCAGAACCTGCCCTCTCCCTCTGGAAGACCTCCCCGCCTGCGTGCAAATCCCCGTTTGCAAGCACTCTGGCCGGGTGTTCCCGCAAGGCTCGCACTCTGGTCTCAAAGCCGGGAGAAAAGCGCTTTGGGGTGGGCCTCTCTCAGGGCCCATGGCCCTGAGCCTGGGGACCAGCTAGGGGGTCCACACTCCCAGGCCAAGGCAGAACCACATGCACACGTCTGTTCCTGCCCCCTGCACCTTCAGACAGCTCGGCTGAGCCGCAGTCTCTCAGGCAGTTCCCTGGCAGCCCCGGCAGCACTGCCTGGGTGGGAAGGGGGAGAGCCGACCTAGGTGCACTCTGGGCCTCTTGCTCTCCCTGCTGCCCTGAGGCTGCTGGGCCAAAGAGGGCTTGGCTACCTACCCCCTTTCTCCCCTCTTGCCTCTGCCAGAAGGCTCTGCCCCCGGGGCTGTTGCAGTGTGGAGACAGCCCCTGCCAGCACCTCCACTCCCAGTAGGCCTCAGCAGAGGCCTAGGCCCAGGGAAAGGCCCAGGCAGGGGCTGCGTTTAGGGAGGCGCAAGGGCATGTCTGGACACACTCCCCACAGCCTGTTCCTTCATGGGGCAGTTTCCCTGGAGGCCAGGAAGGCCTGGGCAAGGCTGGCCCAGAGCAGGGGCATTGCTGGGTTCTGCCTCTGGCCTGTGGGGCCTCTGAGCAGAACCTGCCCTCTCCCTCTGGAAGACCTCCCCGCCTGCGTGCAAATCCCCGTTTGCAAGCACTCTGGCCGGGTGTTCCCGCAAGGCTCGCACTCTGGTCTCAAAGCCGGGAGAAAAGCGCTTTGGGGTGGGCCTCTCTCAGGGCCCATGGCCCTGAGCCTGGGGACCAGCTAGGGGGTCCACACTCCCAGGCCAAGGCAGAACCACATGCACACGTCTGTTCCTGCCCCCTGCACCTTCAGACAGCTCGGCTGAGCCGCAGTCTCTCAGGCAGTTCCCTGGCAGCCCCGGCAGCACTGCCTGGGTGGGAAGGGGGAGAGCCGACCTAGGTGCACTCTGGGCCTCTTGCTCTCCCTGCTGCCCTGAGGCTGCTGGGCCAAAGAGGGCTTGGCTACCTACCCCCTTTCTCCCCTCTTGCCTCTGCCAGAAGGCTCTGCCCCCGGGGCTGTTGCAGTGTGGAGACAGCCCCTGCCAGCACCTCCACTCCCAGTAGGCCTCAGCAGAGGCCTAGGCCCAGGGAAAGGCCCAGGCAGGGGCTGCGTTTAGGGAGGCGCAAGGGCATGCCTGGACACACTCCCCACAGCCTGTTCCTTCATGGGGCAGTTTCCCTGGAGGCCAGGAAGGCCTGGGCAAGGCTGGCCCAGAGCAGGGGCATTGCTGGGTTCTGCCTCTGGCCTGTGGGGCCTCTGAGCAGAACCTGCCCTCTCCCTCTGGAAGACCTCCCCGCCTGCGTGCAAATCCCCGTTTGCAAGCACTCTGGCCGGGTGTTCCCGCAAGGCTCGCACTCTGGTCTCAAAGCCGGGAGAAAAGCGCTTTGGGGTGGGCCTCTCTCAGGGCCCATGGCCCTGAGCCTGGGGACCAGCTAGGGGGTCCACACTCCCAGGCCAAGGCAGAACCACATGCACACGTCTGTTCCTGCCCCCTGCACCTTCAGACAGCTCGGCTGAGCCGCAGTCTCTCAGGCAGTTCCCTGGCAGCCCCGGCAGCACTGCCTGGGTGGGAAGGGGGAGAGCCGACCTAGGTGCACTCTGGGCCTCTTGCTCTCCCTGCTGCCCTGAGGCTGCTGGGCCAAAGAGGGCTTGGCTACCTACCCCCTTTCTCCCCTCTTGCCTCTGCCAGAAGGCTCTGCCCCCGGGGCTGTTGCAGTGTGGAGACAGCCCCTGCCAGCACCTCCACTCCCAGTAGGCCTCAGCAGAGGCCTAGGCCCAGGGAAAGGCCCAGGCAGGGGCTGCGTTTAGGGAGGCGCAAGGGCATGTCTGGACACACTCCCCACAGCCTGTTCCTTCATGGGGCAGTTTCCCTGGAGGCCAGGAAGGCCTGGGCAAGGCTGGCCCAGAGCAGGGGCATTGCTGGCTTCTGCCTCTGGCCTGTGGGGCCTCTGAGCAGAACCTGCCCTCTCCCTCTGGAAGACCTCCCCGCCTGCGTGCAAATCCCCGTTTGCAAGCACTCTGGCCGGGTGTTCCCGCAAGGCTCGCACTCTGGTCTCAAAGCCGGGAGAAAAGCGCTTTGGGGTGGGCCTCTCTCAGGGCCCATGGCCCTGAGCCTGGGGACCAGCTAGGGGGTCCACACTCCCAGGCCAAGGCAGAACCACATGCACACGTCTGTTCCTGCCCCCTGCACCTTCAGACAGCTCGGCTGAGCCGCAGTCTCTCAGGCAGTTCCCTGGCAGCCCCGGCAGCACTGCCTGGGTGGGAAGGGGGAGAGCCGACCTAGGTGCACTCTGGGCCTCTTGCTCTCCCTGCTGCCCTGAGGCTGCTGGGCCAAAGAGGGCTTGGCTACCTACCCCCTTTCTCCCCTCTTGCCTCTGCCAGAAGGCTCTGCCCCCGGGGCTGTTGCAGTGTGGAGACAGCCCCTGCCAGCACCTCCACTCCCAGTAGGCCTCAGCAGAGGCCTAGGCCCAGGGAAAGGCCCAGGCAGGGGCTGCGTTTAGGGAGGCGCAAGGGCATGTCTGGACACACTCCCCACAGCCTGTTCCTTCATGGGGCAGTTTCCCTGGAGGCCAGGAAGGCCTGGGCAAGGCTGGCCCAGAGCAGGGGCATTGCTGGGTTCTGCCTCTGGCCTGTGGGGCCTCTGAGCAGAACCTGCCCTCTCCCTCTGGAAGACCTCCCCGCCTGCGTGCAAATCCCCGTTTGCAAGCACTCTGGCCGGGTGTTCCCGCAAGGCTCGCACTCTGGTCTCAAAGCCGGGAGAAAAGCGCTTTGGGGTGGGCCTCTCTCAGGGCCCATGGCCCTGAGCCTGGGGACCAGCTAGGGGGTCCACACTCCCAGGCCAAGGCAGAACCACATGCACACGTCTGTTCCTGCCCCCTGCACCTTCAGACAGCTCGGCTGAGCCGCAGTCTCTCAGGCAGTTCCCTGGCAGCCCCGGCAGCACTGCCTGGGTGGGAAGGGGGAGAGCCGACCTAGGTGCACTCTGGGCCTCTTGCTCTCCCTGCTGCCCTGAGGCTGCTGGGCCAAAGAGGGCTTGGCTACCTACCCCCTTTCTCCCCTCTTGCCTCTGCCAGAAGGCTCTGCCCCCGGGGCTGTTGCAGTGTGGAGACAGCCCCTGCCAGCACCTCCACTCCCAGTAGGCCTCAGCAGAGGCCTAGGCCCAGGGAAAGGCCCAGGCAGGGGCTGCGTTTAGGGAGGCGCAAGGGCATGCCTGGACACACTCCCCACAGCCTGTTCCTTCATGGGGCAGTTTCCCTGGAGGCCAGGAAGGCCTGGGCAAGGCTGGCCCAGAGCAGGGGCATTGCTGGCTTCTGCCTCTGGCCTGTGGGGCCTCTGAGCAGAACCTGCCCTCTCCCTCTGGAAGACCTCCCCGCCTGCGTGCAAATCCCCGTTTGCAAGCACTCTGGCCGGGTGTTCCCGCAAGGCTCGCACTCTGGTCTCAAAGCCGGGAGAAAAGCGCTTTGGGGTGGGCCTCTCTCAGGGCCCATGGCCCTGAGCCTGGGGACCAGCTAGGGGGTCCACACTCCCAGGCCAAGGCAGAACCACATGCACACGTCTGTTCCTGCCCCCTGCACCTTCAGACAGCTCGGCTGAGCCGCAGTCTCTCAGGCAGTTCCCTGGCAGCCCCGGCAGCACTGCCTGGGTGGGAAGGGGGAGAGCCGACCTAGGTGCACTCTGGGCCTCTTGCTCTCCCTGCTGCCCTGAGGCTGCTGGGCCAAAGAGGGCTTGGCTACCTACCCCCCTTTCTCCCCTCTTGCCTCTGCCAGAAGGCTCTGCCCCCGGGGCTGTTGCAGTGTGGAGACAGCCCCTGCCAGCACCTCCACTCCCAGTAGGCCTCAGCAGAGGCCTAGGCCCAGGGAAAGGCCCAGGCAGGGGCTGCGTTTAGGGAGGCGCAAGGGCATGTCTGGACACACTCCCCACAGCCTGTTCCTTCATGGGGCAGTTTCCCTGGAGGCCAGGAAGGCCTGGGCAAGGCTGGCCCAGAGCAGGGGCATTGCTGGGTTCTGCCTCTGGCCTGTGGGGCCTCTGAGCAGAACCTGCCCTCTCCCTCTGGAAGACCTCCCCGCCTGCGTGCAAATCCCCGTTTGCAAGCACTCTGGCCGGGTGTTCCCGCAAGGCTCGCACTCTGGTCTCAAAGCCGGGAGAAAAGCGCTTTGGGGTGGGCCTCTCTCAGGGCCCATGGCCCTGAGCCTGGGGACCAGCTAGGGGGTCCACACTCCCAGGCCAAGGCAGAACCACATGCACACGTCTGTTCCTGCCCCCTGCACCTTCAGACAGCTCGGCTGAGCCGCAGTCTCTCAGGCAGTTCCCTGGCAGCCCCGGCAGCACTGCCTGGGTGGGAAGGGGGAGAGCCGACCTAGGTGCACTCTGGGCCTCTTGCTCTCCCTGCTGCCCTGAGGCTGCTGGGCCAAAGAGGGCTTGGCTACCTACCCCCTTTCTCCCCTCTTGCCTCTGCCAGAAGGCTCTGCCCCCGGGGCTGTTGCAGTGTGGAGACAGCCCCTGCCAGCACCTCCACTCCCAGTAGGCCTCAGCAGAGGCCTAGGCCCAGGGAAAGGCCCAGGCAGGGGCTGCGTTTAGGGAGGCGCAAGGGCATGCCTGGACACACTCCCCACAGCCTGTTCCTTCATGGGGCAGTTTCCCTGGAGGCCAGGAAGGCCTGGGCAAGGCTGGCCCAGAGCAGGGGCATTGCTGGGTTCTGCCTCTGGCCTGTGGGGCCTCTGAGCAGAACCTGCCCTCTCCCTCTGGAAGACCTCCCCGCCTGCGTGCAAATCCCCGTTTGCAAGCACTCTGGCCGGGTGTTCCCGCAAGGCTCGCACTCTGGTCTCAAAGCCGGGAGAAAAGCGCTTTGGGGTGGGCCTCTCTCAGGGCCCATGGCCCTGAGCCTGGGGACCAGCTAGGGGGTCCACACTCCCAGGCCAAGGCAGAACCACATGCACACGTCTGTTCCTGCCCCCTGCACCTTCAGACAGCTCGGCTGAGCCGCAGTCTCTCAGGCAGTTCCCTGGCAGCCCCGGCAGCACTGCCTGGGTGGGAAGGGGGAGAGCCGACCTAGGTGCACTCTGGGCCTCTTGCTCTCCCTGCTGCCCTGAGGCTGCTGGGCCAAAGAGGGCTTGGCTACCTACCCCCTTTCTCCCCTCTTGCCTCTGCCAGAAGGCTCTGCCCCCGGGGCTGTTGCAGTGTGGAGACAGCCCCTGCCAGCACCTCCACTCCCAGTAGGCCTCAGCAGAGGCCTAGGCCCAGGGAAAGGCCCAGGCAGGGGCTGCGTTTAGGGAGGCGCAAGGGCATGTCTGGACACACTCCCCACAGCCTGTTCCTTCATGGGGCAGTTTCCCTGGAGGCCAGGAAGGCCTGGGCAAGGCTGGCCCAGAGCAGGGGCATTGCTGGCTTCTGCCTCTGGCCTGTGGGGCCTCTGAGCAGAACCTGCCCTCTCCCTCTGGAAGACCTCCCCGCCTGCGTGCAAATCCCCGTTTGCAAGCACTCTGGCCGGGTGTTCCCGCAAGGCTCGCACTCTGGTCTCAAAGCCGGGAGAAAAGCGCTTTGGGGTGGGCCTCTCTCAGGGCCCATGGCCCTGAGCCTGGGGACCAGCTAGGGGGTCCACACTCCCAGGCCAAGGCAGAACCACATGCACACGTCTGTTCCTGCCCCCTGCACCTTCAGACAGCTCGGCTGAGCCGCAGTCTCTCAGGCAGTTCCCTGGCAGCCCCGGCAGCACTGCCTGGGTGGGAAGGGGGAGAGCCGACCTAGGTGCACTCTGGGCCTCTTGCTCTCCCTGCTGCCCTGAGGCTGCTGGGCCAAAGAGGGCTTGGCTACCTACCCCCTTTCTCCCCTCTTGCCTCTGCCAGAAGGCTCTGCCCCCGGGGCTGTTGCAGTGTGGAGACAGCCCCTGCCAGCACCTCCACTCCCAGTAGGCCTCAGCAGAGGCCTAGGCCCAGGGAAAGGCCCAGGCAGGGGCTGCGTTTAGGGAGGCGCAAGGGCATGCCTGGACACACTCCCCACAGCCTGTTCCTTCATGGGGCAGTTTCCCTGGAGGCCAGGAAGGCCTGGGCAAGGCTGGCCCAGAGCAGGGGCATTGCTGGGTTCTGCCTCTGGCCTGTGGGGCCTCTGAGCAGAACCTGCCCTCTCCCTCTGGAAGACCTCCCCGCCTGCGTGCAAATCCCCGTTTGCAAGCACTCTGGCCGGGTGTTCCCGCAAGGCTCGCACTCTGGTCTCAAAGCCGGGAGAAAAGCGCTTTGGGGTGGGCCTCTCTCAGGGCCCATGGCCCTGAGCCTGGGGACCAGCTAGGGGGTCCACACTCCCAGGCCAAGGCAGAACCACATGCACACGTCTGTTCCTGCCCCCTGCACCTTCAGACAGCTCGGCTGAGCCGCAGTCTCTCAGGCAGTTCCCTGGCAGCCCCGGCAGCACTGCCTGGGTGGGAAGGGGGAGAGCCGACCTAGGTGCACTCTGGGCCTCTTGCTCTCCCTGCTGCCCTGAGGCTGCTGGGCCAAAGAGGGCTTGGCTACCTACCCCCTTTCTCCCCTCTTGCCTCTGCCAGAAGGCTCTGCCCCCGGGGCTGTTGCAGTGTGGAGACAGCCCCTGCCAGCACCTCCACTCCCAGTAGGCCTCAGCAGAGGCCTAGGCCCAGGGAAAGGCCCAGGCAGGGGCTGCGTTTAGGGAGGCGCAAGGGCATGTCTGGACACACTCCCCACAGCCTGTTCCTTCATGGGGCAGTTTCCCTGGAGGCCAGGAAGGCCTTTCTGCCTCTGGCCTGTGGGGCCTCTGAGCAGAACCTGCCCTCTCCCTCTGGAAGACCTCCCCGCCTGCGTGCAAATCCCCGTTTGCAAGCACTCTGGCCGGGTGTTCCCGCAAGGCTCGCACTCTGGTCTCAAAGCCGGGAGAAAAGCGCTTTGGGGTGGGCCTCTCTCAGGGCCCATGGCCCTGAGCCTGGGGACCAGCTAGGGGGTCCACACTCCCAGGCCAAGGCAGAACCACATGCACACGTCTGTTCCTGCCCCCTGCACCTTCAGACAGCTCGGCTGAGCCGCAGTCTCTCAGGCAGTTCCCTGGCAGCCCCGGCAGCACTGCCTGGGTGGGAAGGGGGAGAGCCGACCTAGGTGCACTCTGGGCCTCTTGCTCTCCCTGCTGCCCTGAGGCTGCTGGGCCAAAGAGGGCTTGGCTACCTACCCCCTTTCTCCCCTCTTGCCTCTGCCAGAAGGCTCTGCCCCCGGGGCTGTTGCAGTGTGGAGACAGCCCCTGCCAGCACCTCCACTCCCAGTAGGCCTCAGCAGAGGCCTAGGCCCAGGGAAAGGCCCAGGCAGGGGCTGCGTTTAGGGAGGCGCAAGGGCATGTCTGGACACACTCCCCACAGCCTGTTCCTTCATGGGGCAGTTTCCCTGGAGGCCAGGAAGGCCTGGGCAAGGCTGGCCCAGAGCAGGGGCATTGCTGGCTTCTGCCTCTGGCCTGTGGGGCCTCTGAGCAGAACCTGCCCTCTCCCTCTGGAAGACCTCCCCGCCTGCGTGCAAATCCCCGTTTGCAAGCACTCTGGCCGGGTGTTCCCGCAAGGCTCGCACTCTGGTCTCAAAGCCGGGAGAAAAGCGCTTTGGGGTGGGCCTCTCTCAGGGCCCATGGCCCTGAGCCTGGGGACCAGCTAGGGGGTCCACACTCCCAGGCCAAGGCAGAACCACATGCACACGTCTGTTCCTGCCCCCTGCACCTTCAGACAGCTCGGCTGAGCCGCAGTCTCTCAGGCAGTTCCCTGGCAGCCCCGGCAGCACTGCCTGGGTGGGAAGGGGGAGAGCCGACCTAGGTGCACTCTGGGCCTCTTGCTCTCCCTGCTGCCCTGAGGCTGCTGGGCCAAAGAGGGCTTGGCTACCTACCCCCTTTCTCCCCTCTTGCCTCTGCCAGAAGGCTCTGCCCCCGGGGCTGTTGCAGTGTGGAGACAGCCCCTGCCAGCACCTCCACTCCCAGTAGGCCTCAGCAGAGGCCTAGGCCCAGGGAAAGGCCCAGGCAGGGGCTGCGTTTAGGGAGGCGCAAGGGCATGCCTGGACACACTCCCCACAGCCTGTTCCTTCATGGGGCAGTTTCCCTGGAGGCCAGGAAGGCCTGGGCAAGGCTGGCCCAGAGCAGGGGCATTGCTGGGTTCTGCCTCTGGCCTGTGGGGCCTCTGAGCAGAACCTGCCCTCTCCCTCTGGAAGACCTCCCCGCCTGCGTGCAAATCCCCGTTTGCAAGCACTCTGGCCGGGTGTTCCCGCAAGGCTCGCACTCTGGTCTCAAAGCCGGGAGAAAAGCGCTTTGGGGTGGGCCTCTCTCAGGGCCCATGGCCCTGAGCCTGGGGACCAGCTAGGGGGTCCACACTCCCAGGCCAAGGCAGAACCACATGCACACGTCTGTTCCTGCCCCCTGCACCTTCAGACAGCTCGGCTGAGCCGCAGTCTCTCAGGCAGTTCCCTGGCAGCCCCGGCAGCACTGCCTGGGTGGGAAGGGGGAGAGCCGACCTAGGTGCACTCTGGGCCTCTTGCTCTCCCTGCTGCCCTGAGGCTGCTGGGCCAAAGAGGGCTTGGCTACCTACCCCCTTTCTCCCCTCTTGCCTCTGCCAGAAGGCTCTGCCCCCGGGGCTGTTGCAGTGTGGAGACAGCCCCTGCCAGCACCTCCACTCCCAGTAGGCCTCAGCAGAGGCCTAGGCCCAGGGAAAGGCCCAGGCAGGGGCTGCGTTTAGGGAGGCGCAAGGGCATGTCTGGACACACTCCCCACAGCCTGTTCCTTCATGGGGCAGTTTCCCTGGAGGCCAGGAAGGCCTGGGCAAGGCTGGCCCAGAGCAGGGGCATTGCTGGGTTCTGCCTCTGGCCTGTGGGGCCTCTGAGCAGAACCTGCCCTCTCCCTCTGGAAGACCTCCCCGCCTGCGTGCAAATCCCCGTTTGCAAGCACTCTGGCCGGGTGTTCCCGCAAGGCTCGCACTCTGGTCTCAAAGCCGGGAGAAAAGCGCTTTGGGGTGGGCCTCTCTCAGGGCCCATGGCCCTGAGCCTGGGGACCAGCTAGGGGGTCCACACTCCCAGGCCAAGGCAGAACCACATGCACACGTCTGTTCCTGCCCCCTGCACCTTCAGACAGCTCGGCTGAGCCGCAGTCTCTCAGGCAGTTCCCTGGCAGCCCCGGCAGCACTGCCTGGGTGGGAAGGGGGAGAGCCGACCTAGGTGCACTCTGGGCCTCTTGCTCTCCCTGCTGCCCTGAGGCTGCTGGGCCAAAGAGGGCTTGGCTACCTACCCCCTTTCTCCCCTCTTGCCTCTGCCAGAAGGCTCTGCCCCCGGGGCTGTTGCAGTGTGGAGACAGCCCCTGCCAGCACCTCCACTCCCAGTAGGCCTCAGCAGAGGCCTAGGCCCAGGGAAAGGCCCAGGCAGGGGCTGCGTTTAGGGAGGCGCAAGGGCATGCCTGGACACACTCCCCACAGCCTGTTCCTTCATGGGGCAGTTTCCCTGGAGGCCAGGAAGGCCTGGGCAAGGCTGGCCCAGAGCAGGGGCATTGCTGGGTTCTGCCTCTGGCCTGTGGGGCCTCTGAGCAGAACCTGCCCTCTCCCTCTGGAAGACCTCCCCGCCTGCGTGCAAATCCCCGTTTGCAAGCACTCTGGCCGGGTGTTCCCGCAAGGCTCGCACTCTGGTCTCAAAGCCGGGAGAAAAGCGCTTTGGGGTGGGCCTCTCTCAGGGCCCATGGCCCTGAGCCTGGGGACCAGCTAGGGGGTCCACACTCCCAGGCCAAGGCAGAACCACATGCACACGTCTGTTCCTGCCCCCTGCACCTTCAGACAGCTCGGCTGAGCCGCAGTCTCTCAGGCAGTTCCCTGGCAGCCCCGGCAGCACTGCCTGGGTGGGAAGGGGGAGAGCCGACCTAGGTGCACTCTGGGCCTCTTGCTCTCCCTGCTGCCCTGAGGCTGCTGGGCCAAAGAGGGCTTGGCTACCTACCCCCTTTCTCCCCTCTTGCCTCTGCCAGAAGGCTCTGCCCCCGGGGCTGTTGCAGTGTGGAGACAGCCCCTGCCAGCACCTCCACTCCCAGTAGGCCTCAGCAGAGGCCTAGGCCCAGGGAAAGGCCCAGGCAGGGGCTGCGTTTAGGGAGGCGCAAGGGCATGTCTGGACACACTCCCCACAGCCTGTTCCTTCATGGGGCAGTTTCCCTGGAGGCCAGGAAGGCCTGGGCAAGGCTGGCCCAGAGCAGGGGCATTGCTGGGTTCTGCCTCTGGCCTGTGGGGCCTCTGAGCAGAACCTGCCCTCTCCCTCTGGAAGACCTCCCCGCCTGCGTGCAAATCCCCGTTTGCAAGCACTCTGGCCGGGTGTTCCCGCAAGGCTCGCACTCTGGTCTCAAAGCCGGGAGAAAAGCGCTTTGGGGTGGGCCTCTCTCAGGGCCCATGGCCCTGAGCCTGGGGACCAGCTAGGGGGTCCACACTCCCAGGCCAAGGCAGAACCACATGCACACGTCTGTTCCTGCCCCCTGCACCTTCAGACAGCTCGGCTGAGCCGCAGTCTCTCAGGCAGTTCCCTGGCAGCCCCGGCAGCACTGCCTGGGTGGGAAGGGGGAGAGCCGACCTAGGTGCACTCTGGGCCTCTTGCTCTCCCTGCTGCCCTGAGGCTGCTGGGCCAAAGAGGGCTTGGCTACCTACCCCCTTTCTCCCCTCTTGCCTCTGCCAGAAGGCTCTGCCCCCGGGGCTGTTGCAGTGTGGAGACAGCCCCTGCCAGCACCTCCACTCCCAGTAGGCCTCAGCAGAGGCCTAGGCCCAGGGAAAGGCCCAGGCAGGGGCTGCGTTTAGGGAGGCGCAAGGGCATGCCTGGACACACTCCCCACAGCCTGTTCCTTCATGGGGCAGTTTCCCTGGAGGCCAGGAAGGCCTGGGCAAGGCTGGCCCAGAGCAGGGGCATTGCTGGGTTCTGCCTCTGGCCTGTGGGGCCTCTGAGCAGAACCTGCCCTCTCCCTCTGGAAGACCTCCCCGCCTGCGTGCAAATCCCCGTTTGCAAGCACTCTGGCCGGGTGTTCCCGCAAGGCTCGCACTCTGGTCTCAAAGCCGGGAGAAAAGCGCTTTGGGGTGGGCCTCTCTCAGGGCCCATGGCCCTGAGCCTGGGGACCAGCTAGGGGGTCCACACTCCCAGGCCAAGGCAGAACCACATGCACACGTCTGTTCCTGCCCCCTGCACCTTCAGACAGCTCGGCTGAGCCGCAGTCTCTCAGGCAGTTCCCTGGCAGCCCCGGCAGCACTGCCTGGGTGGGAAGGGGGAGAGCCGACCTAGGTGCACTCTGGGCCTCTTGCTCTCCCTGCTGCCCTGAGGCTGCTGGGCCAAAGAGGGCTTGGCTACCTACCCCCTTTCTCCCCTCTTGCCTCTGCCAGAAGGCTCTGCCCCCGGGGCTGTTGCAGTGTGGAGACAGCCCCTGCCAGCACCTCCACTCCCAGTAGGCCTCAGCAGAGGCCTAGGCCCAGGGAAAGGCCCAGGCAGGGGCTGCGTTTAGGGAGGCGCAAGGGCATGTCTGGACACACTCCCCACAGCCTGTTCCTTCATGGGGCAGTTTCCCTGGAGGCCAGGAAGGCCTGGGCAAGGCTGGCCCAGAGCAGGGGCATTGCTGGGTTCTGCCTCTGGCCTGTGGGGCCTCTGAGCAGAACCTGCCCTCTCCCTCTGGAAGACCTCCCCGCCTGCGTGCAAATCCCCGTTTGCAAGCACTCTGGCCGGGTGTTCCCGCAAGGCTCGCACTCTGGTCTCAAAGCCGGGAGAAAAGCGCTTTGGGGTGGGCCTCTCTCAGGGCCCATGGCCCTGAGCCTGGGGACCAGCTAGGGGGTCCACACTCCCAGGCCAAGGCAGAACCACATGCACACGTCTGTTCCTGCCCCCTGCACCTTCAGACAGCTCGGCTGAGCCGCAGTCTCTCAGGCAGTTCCCTGGCAGCCCCGGCAGCACTGCCTGGGTGGGAAGGGGGAGAGCCGACCTAGGTGCACTCTGGGCCTCTTGCTCTCCCTGCTGCCCTGAGGCTGCTGGGCCAAAGAGGGCTTGGCTACCTACCCCCTTTCTCCCCTCTTGCCTCTGCCAGAAGGCTCTGCCCCCGGGGCTGTTGCAGTGTGGAGACAGCCCCTGCCAGCACCTCCACTCCCAGTAGGCCTCAGCAGAGGCCTAGGCCCAGGGAAAGGCCCAGGCAGGGGCTGCGTTTAGGGAGGCGCAAGGGCATGCCTGGACACACTCCCCACAGCCTGTTCCTTCATGGGGCAGTTTCCCTGGAGGCCAGGAAGGCCTGGGCAAGGCTGGCCCAGAGCAGGGGCATTGCTGGGTTCTGCCTCTGGCCTGTGGGGCCTCTGAGCAGAACCTGCCCTCTCCCTCTGGAAGACCTCCCCGCCTGCGTGCAAATCCCCGTTTGCAAGCACTCTGGCCGGGTGTTCCCGCAAGGCTCGCACTCTGGTCTCAAAGCCGGGAGAAAAGCGCTTTGGGGTGGGCCTCTCTCAGGGCCCATGGCCCTGAGCCTGGGGACCAGCTAGGGGGTCCACACTCCCAGGCCAAGGCAGAACCACATGCACACGTCTGTTCCTGCCCCCTGCACCTTCAGACAGCTCGGCTGAGCCGCAGTCTCTCAGGCAGTTCCCTGGCAGCCCCGGCAGCACTGCCTGGGTGGGAAGGGGGAGAGCCGACCTAGGTGCACTCTGGGCCTCTTGCTCTCCCTGCTGCCCTGAGGCTGCTGGGCCAAAGAGGGCTTGGCTACCTACCCCCTTTCTCCCCTCTTGCCTCTGCCAGAAGGCTCTGCCCCCGGGGCTGTTGCAGTGTGGAGACAGCCCCTGCCAGCACCTCCACTCCCAGTAGGCCTCAGCAGAGGCCTAGGCCCAGGGAAAGGCCCAGGCAGGGGCTGCGTTTAGGGAGGCGCAAGGGCATGTCTGGACACACTCCCCACAGCCTGTTCCTTCATGGGGCAGTTTCCCTGGAGGCCAGGAAGGCCTGGGCAAGGCTGGCCCAGAGCAGGGGCATTGCTGGCTTCTGCCTCTGGCCTGTGGGGCCTCTGAGCAGAACCTGCCCTCTCCCTCTGGAAGACCTCCCCGCCTGCGTGCAAATCCCCGTTTGCAAGCACTCTGGCCGGGTGTTCCCGCAAGGCTCGCACTCTGGTCTCAAAGCCGGGAGAAAAGTGCTTTGGGGTGGGCCTCTCTCAGGGCCCATGGCCCTGAGCCTGGGGACCAGCTAGGGGGTCCACACTCCCAGGCCAAGGCAGAACCACATGCACACGTCTGTTCCTGCCCCCTGCACCTTCAGACAGCTCGGCTGAGCCGCAGTCTCTCAGGCAGTTCCCTGGCAGCCCCGGCAGCACTGCCTGGGTGGGAAGGGGGAGAGCCGACCTAGGTGCACTCTGGGCCTCTTGCTCTCCCTGCTGCCCTGAGGCTGCTGGGCCAAAGAGGGCTTGGCTACCTACCCCCTTTCTCCCCTCTTGCCTCTGCCAGAAGGCTCTGCCCCCGGGGCTGTTGCAGTGTGGAGACAGCCCCTGCCAGCACCTCCACTCCCAGTAGGCCTCAGCAGAGGCCTAGGCCCAGGGAAAGGCCCAGGCAGGGGCTGCGTTTAGGGAGGCGCAAGGGCATGCCTGGACACACTCCCCACAGCCTGTTCCTTCATGGGGCAGTTTCCCTGGAGGCCAGGAAGGCCTGGGCAAGGCTGGCCCAGAGCAGGGGCATTGCTGGGTTCTGCCTCTGGCCTGTGGGGCCTCTGAGCAGAACCTGCCCTCTCCCTCTGGAAGACCTCCCCGCCTGCGTGCAAATCCCCGTTTGCAAGCACTCTGGCCGGGTGTTCCCGCAAGGCTCGCACTCTGGTCTCAAAGCCGGGAGAAAAGCGCTTTGGGGTGGGCCTCTCTCAGGGCCCATGGCCCTGAGCCTGGGGACCAGCTAGGGGGTCCACACTCCCAGGCCAAGGCAGAACCACATGCACACGTCTGTTCCTGCCCCCTGCACCTTCAGACAGCTCGGCTGAGCCGCAGTCTCTCAGGCAGTTCCCTGGCAGCCCCGGCAGCACTGCCTGGGTGGGAAGGGGGAGAGCCGACCTAGGTGCACTCTGGGCCTCTTGCTCTCCCTGCTGCCCTGAGGCTGCTGGGCCAAAGAGGGCTTGGCTACCTACCCCCTTTCTCCCCTCTTGCCTCTGCCAGAAGGCTCTGCCCCCGGGGCTGTTGCAGTGTGGAGACAGCCCCTGCCAGCACCTCCACTCCCAGTAGGCCTCAGCAGAGGCCTAGGCCCAGGGAAAGGCCCAGGCAGGGGCTGCGTTTAGGGAGGCGCAAGGGCATGTCTGGACACACTCCCCACAGCCTGTTCCTTCATGGGGCAGTTTCCCTGGAGGCCAGGAAGGCCTGGGCAAGGCTGGCCCAGAGCAGGGGCATTGCTGGGTTCTGCCTCTGGCCTGTGGGGCCTCTGAGCAGAACCTGCCCTCTCCCTCTGGAAGACCTCCCCGCCTGCGTGCAAATCCCCGTTTGCAAGCACTCTGGCCGGGTGTTCCCGCAAGGCTCGCACTCTGGTCTCAAAGCCGGGAGAAAAGCGCTTTGGGGTGGGCCTCTCTCAGGGCCCATGGCCCTGAGCCTGGGGACCAGCTAGGGGGTCCACACTCCCAGGCCAAGGCAGAACCACATGCACACGTCTGTTCCTGCCCCCTGCACCTTCAGACAGCTCGGCTGAGCCGCAGTCTCTCAGGCAGTTCCCTGGCAGCCCCGGCAGCACTGCCTGGGTGGGAAGGGGGAGAGCCGACCTAGGTGCACTCTGGGCCTCTTGCTCTCCCTGCTGCCCTGAGGCTGCTGGGCCAAAGAGGGCTTGGCTACCTACCCCCTTTCTCCCCTCTTGCCTCTGCCAGAAGGCTCTGCCCCCGGGGCTGTTGCAGTGTGGAGACAGCCCCTGCCAGCACCTCCACTCCCAGTAGGCCTCAGCAGAGGCCTAGGCCCAGGGAAAGGCCCAGGCAGGGGCTGCGTTTAGGGAGGCGCAAGGGCATGCCTGGACACACTCCCCACAGCCTGTTCCTTCATGGGGCAGTTTCCCTGGAGGCCAGGAAGGCCTGGGCAAGGCTGGCCCAGAGCAGGGGCATTGCTGGGTTCTGCCTCTGGCCTGTGGGGCCTCTGAGCAGAACCTGCCCTCTCCCTCTGGAAGACCTCCCCGCCTGCGTGCAAATCCCCGTTTGCAAGCACTCTGGCCGGGTGTTCCCGCAAGGCTCGCACTCTGGTCTCAAAGCCGGGAGAAAAGCGCTTTGGGGTGGGCCTCTCTCAGGGCCCATGGCCCTGAGCCTGGGGACCAGCTAGGGGGTCCACACTCCCAGGCCAAGGCAGAACCACATGCACACGTCTGTTCCTGCCCCCTGCACCTTCAGACAGCTCGGCTGAGCCGCAGTCTCTCAGGCAGTTCCCTGGCAGCCCCGGCAGCACTGCCTGGGTGGGAAGGGGGAGAGCCGACCTAGGTGCACTCTGGGCCTCTTGCTCTCCCTGCTGCCCTGAGGCTGCTGGGCCAAAGAGGGCTTGGCTACCTACCCCCTTTCTCCCCTCTTGCCTCTGCCAGAAGGCTCTGCCCCCGGGGCTGTTGCAGTGTGGAGACAGCCCCTGCCAGCACCTCCACTCCCAGTAGGCCTCAGCAGAGGCCTAGGCCCAGGGAAAGGCCCAGGCAGGGGCTGCGTTTAGGGAGGCGCAAGGGCATGTCTGGACACACTCCCCACAGCCTGTTCCTTCATGGGGCAGTTTCCCTGGAGGCCAGGAAGGCCTGGGCAAGGCTGGCCCAGAGCAGGGGCATTGCTGGGTTCTGCCTCTGGCCTGTGGGGCCTCTGAGCAGAACCTGCCCTCTCCCTCTGGAAGACCTCCCCGCCTGCGTGCAAATCCCCGTTTGCAAGCACTCTGGCCGGGTGTTCCCGCAAGGCTCGCACTCTGGTCTCAAAGCCGGGAGAAAAGCGCTTTGGGGTGGGCCTCTCTCAGGGCCCATGGCCCTGAGCCTGGGGACCAGCTAGGGGGTCCACACTCCCAGGCCAAGGCAGAACCACATGCACACGTCTGTTCCTGCCCCCTGCACCTTCAGACAGCTCGGCTGAGCCGCAGTCTCTCAGGCAGTTCCCTGGCAGCCCCGGCAGCACTGCCTGGGTGGGAAGGGGGAGAGCCGACCTAGGTGCACTCTGGGCCTCTTGCTCTCCCTGCTGCCCTGAGGCTGCTGGGCCAAAGAGGGCTTGGCTACCTACCCCCTTTCTCCCCTCTTGCCTCTGCCAGAAGGCTCTGCCCCCGGGGCTGTTGCAGTGTGGAGACAGCCCCTGCCAGCACCTCCACTCCCAGTAGGCCTCAGCAGAGGCCTAGGCCCAGGGAAAGGCCCAGGCAGGGGCTGCGTTTAGGGAGGCGCAAGGGCATGCCTGGACACACTCCCCACAGCCTGTTCCTTCATGGGGCAGTTTCCCTGGAGGCCAGGAAGGCCTGGGCAAGGCTGGCCCAGAGCAGGGGCATTGCTGGGTTCTGCCTCTGGCCTGTGGGGCCTCTGAGCAGAACCTGCCCTCTCCCTCTGGAAGACCTCCCCGCCTGCGTGCAAATCCCCGTTTGCAAGCACTCTGGCCGGGTGTTCCCGCAAGGCTCGCACTCTGGTCTCAAAGCCGGGAGAAAAGCGCTTTGGGGTGGGCCTCTCTCAGGGCCCATGGCCCTGAGCCTGGGGACCAGCTAGGGGGTCCACACTCCCAGGCCAAGGCAGAACCACATGCACACGTCTGTTCCTGCCCCCTGCACCTTCAGACAGCTCGGCTGAGCCGCAGTCTCTCAGGCAGTTCCCTGGCAGCCCCGGCAGCACTGCCTGGGTGGGAAGGGGGAGAGCCGACCTAGGTGCACTCTGGGCCTCTTGCTCTCCCTGCTGCCCTGAGGCTGCTGGGCCAAAGAGGGCTTGGCTACCTACCCCCTTTCTCCCCTCTTGCCTCTGCCAGAAGGCTCTGCCCCCGGGGCTGTTGCAGTGTGGAGACAGCCCCTGCCAGCACCTCCACTCCCAGTAGGCCTCAGCAGAGGCCTAGGCCCAGGGAAAGGCCCAGGCAGGGGCTGCGTTTAGGGAGGCGCAAGGGCATGTCTGGACACACTCCCCACAGCCTGTTCCTTCATGGGGCAGTTTCCCTGGAGGCCAGGAAGGCCTGGGCAAGGCTGGCCCAGAGCAGGGGCATTGCTGGGTTCTGCCTCTGGCCTGTGGGGCCTCTGAGCAGAACCTGCCCTCTCCCTCTGGAAGACCTCCCCGCCTGCGTGCAAATCCCCGTTTGCAAGCACTCTGGCCGGGTGTTCCCGCAAGGCTCGCACTCTGGTCTCAAAGCCGGGAGAAAAGCGCTTTGGGGTGGGCCTCTCTCAGGGCCCATGGCCCTGAGCCTGGGGACCAGCTAGGGGGTCCACACTCCCAGGCCAAGGCAGAACCACATGCACACGTCTGTTCCTGCCCCCTGCACCTTCAGACAGCTCGGCTGAGCCGCAGTCTCTCAGGCAGTTCCCTGGCAGCCCCGGCAGCACTGCCTGGGTGGGAAGGGGGAGAGCCGACCTAGGTGCACTCTGGGCCTCTTGCTCTCCCTGCTGCCCTGAGGCTGCTGGGCCAAAGAGGGCTTGGCTACCTACCCCCTTTCTCCCCTCTTGCCTCTGCCAGAAGGCTCTGCCCCCGGGGCTGTTGCAGTGTGGAGACAGCCCCTGCCAGCACCTCCACTCCCAGTAGGCCTCAGCAGAGGCCTAGGCCCAGGGAAAGGCCCAGGCAGGGGCTGCGTTTAGGGAGGCGCAAGGGCATGCCTGGACACACTCCCCACAGCCTGTTCCTTCATGGGGCAGTTTCCCTGGAGGCCAGGAAGGCCTGGGCAAGGCTGGCCCAGAGCAGGGGCATTGCTGGGTTCTGCCTCTGGCCTGTGGGGCCTCTGAGCAGAACCTGCCCTCTCCCTCTGGAAGACCTCCCCGCCTGCGTGCAAATCCCCGTTTGCAAGCACTCTGGCCGGGTGTTCCCGCAAGGCTCGCACTCTGGTCTCAAAGCCGGGAGAAAAGCGCTTTGGGGTGGGCCTCTCTCAGGGCCCATGGCCCTGAGCCTGGGGACCAGCTAGGGGGTCCACACTCCCAGGCCAAGGCAGAACCACATGCACACGTCTGTTCCTGCCCCCTGCACCTTCAGACAGCTCGGCTGAGCCGCAGTCTCTCAGGCAGTTCCCTGGCAGCCCCGGCAGCACTGCCTGGGTGGGAAGGGGGAGAGCCGACCTAGGTGCACTCTGGGCCTCTTGCTCTCCCTGCTGCCCTGAGGCTGCTGGGCCAAAGAGGGCTTGGCTACCTACCCCCTTTCTCCCCTCTTGCCTCTGCCAGAAGGCTCTGCCCCCGGGGCTGTTGCAGTGTGGAGACAGCCCCTGCCAGCACCTCCACTCCCAGTAGGCCTCAGCAGAGGCCTAGGCCCAGGGAAAGGCCCAGGCAGGGGCTGCGTTTAGGGAGGCGCAAGGGCATGTCTGGACACACTCCCCACAGCCTGTTCCTTCATGGGGCAGTTTCCCTGGAGGCCAGGAAGGCCTGGGCAAGGCTGGCCCAGAGCAGGGGCATTGCTGGCTTCTGCCTCTGGCCTGTGGGGCCTCTGAGCAGAACCTGCCCTCTCCCTCTGGAAGACCTCCCCGCCTGCGTGCAAATCCCCGTTTGCAAGCACTCTGGCCGGGTGTTCCCGCAAGGCTCGCACTCTGGTCTCAAAGCCGGGAGAAAAGTGCTTTGGGGTGGGCCTCTCTCAGGGCCCATGGCCCTGAGCCTGGGGACCAGCTAGGGGGTCCACACTCCCAGGCCAAGGCAGAACCACATGCACACGTCTGTTCCTGCCCCCTGCACCTTCAGACAGCTCGGCTGAGCCGCAGTCTCTCAGGCAGTTCCCTGGCAGCCCCGGCAGCACTGCCTGGGTGGGAAGGGGGAGAGCCGACCTAGGTGCACTCTGGGCCTCTTGCTCTCCCTGCTGCCCTGAGGCTGCTGGGCCAAAGAGGGCTTGGCTACCTACCCCCTTTCTCCCCTCTTGCCTCTGCCAGAAGGCTCTGTCCCCGGGGCTGTTGCAGTGTGGAGACAGCCCCTGCCAGCACCTCCACTCCCAGTAGGCCTCAGCAGAGGCCTAGGCCCAGGGAAAGGCCCAGGCAGGGGCTGCGTTTAGGGAGGCGCAAGGGCATGCCTGGACACACTCCCCACAGCCTGTTCCTTCATGGGGCAGTTTCCCTGGAGGCCAGGAAGGCCTGGGCAAGGCTGGCCCAGAGCAGGGGCATTGCTGGGTTCTGCCTCTGGCCTGTGGGGCCTCTGAGCAGAACCTGCCCTCTCCCTCTGGAAGACCTCCCCGCCTGCGTGCAAATCCCCGTTTGCAAGCACTCTGGCCGGGTGTTCCCGCAAGGCTCGCACTCTGGTCTCAAAGCCGGGAGAAAAGCGCTTTGGGGTGGGCCTCTCTCAGGGCCCATGGCCCTGAGCCTGGGGACCAGCTAGGGGGTCCACACTCCCAGGCCAAGGCAGAACCACATGCACACGTCTGTTCCTGCCCCCTGCACCTTCAGACAGCTCGGCTGAGCCGCAGTCTCTCAGGCAGTTCCCTGGCAGCCCCGGCAGCACTGCCTGGGTGGGAAGGGGGAGAGCCGACCTAGGTGCACTCTGGGTTAGGGTTAGGGTTAGGGTTAGGGTTAGGGTTAGGGTTAGGGTTAGGGTTAGGGTTAGGGTTAGGGTTAGGGTTAGGGTTAGGGTTAGGGTTAGGGTTTAGGGTTTATGGTTAGGGTTAGGGTTAGGGTTAGGGTTAGGGTTAGGGTTAGGGTTAGGGTTAGGGTTAGGGTTAGGGTTAGGGTTAGGGTTAGGGTTAGGGTTAGGGTTAGGGTTAGGGTTAGGGTTAGGGTTAGGGTTAGGGTTAGGGTTAGGGTTAGGGTTAGGGTTAGGGTTAGGGTTAGGGTTAGGGTTAGGGTTAGGGTTAGGGTTAGGGTTAGGGTTAGGGTTAGGGTTAGGGTTAGGGTTAGGGTTAGGGTTAGGGTTAGGGTTAGGGTTAGGGTTAGGGTTAGGGTTAGGGTTAGGGTTAGGGTTAGGGTTAGGGTTAGGGTTAGGGTTAGGGTTAGGGTTAGGGTTAGGGTTAGGGTTAGGGTTAGGGTTAGGGTTAGGGTTAGGGTTAGGGTTAGGGTTAGGGTTAGGGTTAGGGTTAGGGTTAGGGTTAGGGTTAGGGTTAGGGTTAGGGTTAGGGTTAGGGTTAGGGTTAGGGTTAGGGTTAGGGTTAGGGTTAGGGTTAGGGTTAGGGTTAGGGTTAGGGTTAGGGTTAGGGTTAGGGTTAGGGTTAGGGTTAGGGTTAGGGTTAGGGTTAGGGTTAGGGTTAGGGTTAGGGTTAGGGTTAGGGTTAGGGTTAGGGTTAGGGTTAGGGTTAGGGTTAGGGTTAGGGTTAGGGTTAGGGTTAGGGTTAGGGTTAGGGTTAGGGTTAGGGTTAGGGTTAGGGTTAGGGTTAGGGTTAGGGTTAGGGTTAGGGTTAGGGTTAGGGTTAGGGTTAGGGTTAGGGTTAGGGTTAGGGTTAGGGTTAGGGTTAGGGTTAGGGTTAGGGTTAGGGTTAGGGTTAGGGTTAGGGTTAGGGTTAGGGTTAGGGTTAGGGTTAGGGTTAGGGTTAGGGTTAGGGTTAGGGTTAGGGTTAGGGTTAGGGTTAGGGTTAGGGTTAGGGTTAGGGTTAGGGTTAGGGTTAGGGTTAGGGTTAGGGTTAGGGTTAGGGTTAGGGTTAGGGTTAGGGTTAGGGTTAGGGTTAGGGTTAGGGTTAGGGTTAGGGTTAGGGTTAGGGTTAGGGTTAGGGTTAGGGTTAGGGTTAGGGTTAGGGTTAGGGTTAGGGTTAGGGTTAGGGTTAGGGTTAGGGTTAGGGTTAGGGTTAGGGTTAGGGTTAGGGTTAGGGTTAGGGTTAGGGTTAGGGTTAGGGTTAGGGTTAGGGTTAGGGTTAGGGTTAGGGTTAGGGTTAGGGTTAGGGTTAGGGTTAGGGTTAGGGTTAGGGTTAGGGTTAGGGTTAGGGTTAGGGTTAGGGTTAGGGTTAGGGTTAGGGTTAGGGTTAGGGTTAGGGTTAGGGTTAGGGTTAGGGTTAGGGTTAGGGTTAGGGTTAGGGTTAGGGTTAGGGTTAGGGTTAGGGTTAGGGTTAGGGTTAGGGTTAGGGTTAGGGTTAGGGTTAGGGTTAGGGTTAGGGTTAGGGTTAGGGTTAGGGTTAGGGTTAGGGTTAGGGTTAGGGTTAGGGTTAGGGTTAGGGTTAGGGTTAGGGTTAGGGTTAGGGTTAGGGTTAGGGTTAGGGTTAGGGTTAGGGTTAGGGTTAGGGTTAGGGTTAGGGTTAGGGTTAGGGTTAGGGTTAGGGTTAGGGTTAGGGTTAGGGTTAGGGTTAGGGTTAGGGTTAGGGTTAGGGTTAGGGTTAGGGTTAGGGTTAGGGTTAGGGTTAGGGTTAGGGTTAGGGTTAGGGTTAGGGTTAGGGTTAGGGTTAGGGTTAGGGTTAGGGTTAGGGTTAGGGTTAGGGTTAGGGTTAGGGTTAGGGTTAGGGTTAGGGTTAGGGTTAGGGTTAGGGTTAGGGTTAGGGTTAGGGTTAGGGTTAGGGTTAGGGTTAGGGTTAGGGTTAGGGTTAGGGTTAGGGTTAGGGTTAGGGTTAGGGTTAGGGTTAGGGTTAGGGTTAGGGTTAGGGTTAGGGTTAGGGTTAGGGTTAGGGTTAGGGTTAGGGTTAGGGTTAGGGTTAGGGTTAGGGTTAGGGTTAGGGTTAGGGTTAGGGTTAGGGTTAGGGTTAGGGTTAGGGTTAGGGTTAGGGTTAGGGTTAGGGTTAGGGTTAGGGTTAGGGTTAGGGTTAGGGTTAGGGTTAGGGTTAGGGTTAGGGTTAGGGTTAGGGTTAGGGTTAGGGTTAGGGTTAGGGTTAGGGTTAGGGTTAGGGTTAGGGTTAGGGTTAGGGTTAGGGTTAGGGTTAGGGTTAGGGTTAGGGTTAGGGTTAGGGTTAGGGTTAGGGTTAGGGTTAGGGTTAGGGTTAGGGTTAGGGTTAGGGTTAGGGTTAGGGTTAGGGTTAGGGTTAGGGTTAGGGTTAGGGTTAGGGTTAGGGTTAGGGTTAGGGTTAGGGTTAGGGTTAGGGTTAGGGTTAGGGTTAGGGTTAGGGTTAGGGTTAGGGTTAGGGTTAGGGTTAGGGTTAGGGTTAGGGTTAGGGTTAGGGTTAGGGTTAGGGTTAGGGTTAGGGTTAGGGTTAGGGTTAGGGTTAGGGTTAGGGTTAGGGTTAGGGTTAGGGTTAGGGTTAGGGTTAGGGTTAGGGTTAGGGTTAGGGTTAGGGTTAGGGTTAGGGTTAGGGTTAGGGTTAGGGTTAGGGTTAGGGTTAGGGTTAGGGTTAGGGTTAGGGTTAGGGTTAGGGTTAGGGTTAGGGTTAGGGTTAGGGTTAGGGTTAGGGTTAGGGTTAGGGTTAGGGTTAGGGTTAGGGTTAGGGTTAGGGTTAGGGTTAGGGTTAGGGTTAGGGTTAGGGTTAGGGTTAGGGTTAGGGTTAGGGTTAGGGTTAGGGTTAGGGTTAGGGTTAGGGTTAGGGTTAGGGTTAGGGTTAGGGTTAGGGTTAGGGTTAGGGTTAGGGTTAGGGTTAGGGTTAGGGTTAGGGTTAGGGTTAGGGTTAGGGTTAGGGTTAGGGTTAGGGTTAGGGTTAGGGTTAGGGTTAGGGTTAGGGTTAGGGTTAGGGTTAGGGTTAGGGTTAGGGTTAGGGTTAGGGTTAGGGTTAGGGTTAGGGTTAGGGTTAGGGTTAGGGTTAGGGTTAGGGTTAGGGTTAGGGTTAGGGTTAGGGTTAGGGTTAGGGTTAGGGTTAGGGTTAGGGTTAGGGTTAGGGTTAGGGTTAGGGTTAGGGTTAGGGTTAGGGTTAGGGTTAGGGTTAGGGTTAGGGTTAGGGTTAGGGTTAGGGTTAGGGTTAGGGTTAGGGTTAGGGTTAGGGTTAGGGTTAGGGTTAGGGTTAGGGTTAGGGTTAGGGTTAGGGTTAGGGTTAGGGTTAGGGTTAGGGTTAGGGTTAGGGTTAGGGTTAGGGTTAGGGTTAGGGTTAGGGTTAGGGTTAGGGTTAGGGTTAGGGTTAGGGTTAGGGTTAGGGTTAGGGTTAGGGTTAGGGTTAGGGTTAGGGTTAGGGTTAGGGTTAGGGTTAGGGTTAGGGTTAGGGTTAGGGTTAGGGTTAGGGTTAGGGTTAGGGTTAGGGTTAGGGTTAGGGTTAGGGTTAGGGTTAGGGTTAGGGTTAGGGTTAGGGTTAGGGTTAGGGTTAGGGTTAGGGTTAGGGTTAGGGTTAGGGTTAGGGTTAGGGTTAGGGTTAGGGTTAGGGTTAGGGTTAGGGTTAGGGTTAGGGTTAGGGTTAGGGTTAGGGTTAGGGTTAGGGTTAGGGTTAGGGTTAGGGTTAGGGTTAGGGTTAGGGTTAGGGTTAGGGTTAGGGTTAGGGTTAGGGTTAGGGTTAGGGTTAGGGTTAGGGTTAGGGTTAGGGTTAGGGTTAGGGTTAGGGTTAGGGTTAGGGTTAGGGTTAGGGTTAGGGTTAGGGTTAGGGTTAGGGTTAGGGTTAGGGTTAGGGTTAGGGTTAGGGTTAGGGTTAGGGTTAGGGTTAGGGTTAGGGTTAGGGTTAGGGTTAGGGTTAGGGTTAGGGTTAGGGTTAGGGTTAGGGTTAGGGTTAGGGTTAGGGTTAGGGTTAGGGTTAGGGTTAGGGTTAGGGTTAGGGTTAGGGTTAGGGTTAGGGTTAGGGTTAGGGTTAGGGTTAGGGTTAGGGTTAGGGTTAGGGTTAGGGTTAGGGTTAGGGTTAGGGTTAGGGTTAGGGTTAGGGTTAGGGTTAGGGTTAGGGTTAGGGTTAGGGTTAGGGTTAGGGTTAGGGTTAGGGTTAGGGTTAGGGTTAGGGTTAGGGTTAGGGTTAGGGTTAGGGTTAGGGTTAGGGTTAGGGTTAGGGTTAGGGTTAGGGTTAGGGTTAGGGTTAGGGTTAGGGTTAGGGTTAGGGTTAGGGTTAGGGTTAGGGTTAGGGTTAGGGTTAGGGTTAGGGTTAGGGTTAGGGTTAGGGTTAGGGTTAGGGTTAGGGTTAGGGTTAGGGTTAGGGTTAGGGTTAGGGTTAGGGTTAGGGTTAGGGTTAGGGTTAGGGTTAGGGTTAGGGTTAGGGTTAGGGTTAGGGTTAGGGTTAGGGTTAGGGTTAGGGTTAGGGTTAGGGTTAGGGTTAGGGTTAGGGTTAGGGTTAGGGTTAGGGTTAGGGTTAGGGTTAGGGTTAGGGTTAGGGTTAGGGTTAGGGTTAGGGTTAGGGTTAGGGTTAGGGTTAGGGTTAGGGTTAGGGTTAGGGTTAGGGTTAGGGTTAGGGTTAGGGTTAGGGTTAGGGTTAGGGTTAGGGTTAGGGTTAGGGTTAGGGTTAGGGTTAGGGTTAGGGTTAGGGTTAGGGTTAGGGTTAGGGTTAGGGTTAGGGTTAGGGTTAGGGTTAGGGTTAGGGTTAGGGTTAGGGTTAGGGTTAGGGTTAGGGTTAGGGTTAGGGTTAGGGTTAGGGTTAGGGTTAGGGTTAGGGTTAGGGTTAGGGTTAGGGTTAGGGTTAGGGTTAGGGTTAGGGTTAGGGTTAGGGTTAGGGTTAGGGTTAGGGTTAGGGTTAGGGTTAGGGTTAGGGTTAGGGTTAGGGTTAGGGTTAGGGTTAGGGTTAGGGTTAGGGTTAGGGTTAGGGTTAGGGTTAGGGTTAGGGTTAGGGTTAGGGTTAGGGTTAGGGTTAGGGTTAGGGTTAGGGTTAGGGTTAGGGTTAGGGTTAGGGTTAGGGTTAGGGTTAGGGTTAGGGTTAGGGTTAGGGTTAGGGTTAGGGTTAGGGTTAGGGTTAGGGTTAGGGTTAGGGTTAGGGTTAGGGTTAGGGTTAGGGTTAGGGTTAGGGTTAGGGTTAGGGTTAGGGTTAGGGTTAGGGTTAGGGTTAGGGTTAGGGTTAGGGTTAGGGTTAGGGTTAGGGTTAGGGTTAGGGTTAGGGTTAGGGTTAGGGTTAGGGTTAGGGTTAGGGTTAGGGTTAGGGTTAGGGTTAGGGTTAGGGTTAGGGTTAGGGTTAGGGTTAGGGTTAGGGTTAGGGTTAGGGTTAGGGTTAGGGTTAGGGTTAGGGTTAGGGTTAGGGTTAGGGTTAGGGTTAGGGTTAGGGTTAGGGTTAGGGTTAGGGTTAGGGTTAGGGTTAGGGTTAGGGTTAGGGTTAGGGTTAGGGTTAGGGTTAGGGTTAGGGTTAGGGTTAGGGTTAGGGTTAGGGTTAGGGTTAGGGTTAGGGTTAGGGTTAGGGTTAGGGTTAGGGTTAGGGTTAGGGTTAGGGTTAGGGTTAGGGTTAGGGTTAGGGTTAGGGTTAGGGTTAGGGTTAGGGTTAGGGTTAGGGTTAGGGTTAGGGTTAGGGTTAGGGTTAGGGTTAGGGTTAGGGTTAGGGTTAGGGTTAGGGTTAGGGTTAGGGTTAGGGTTAGGGTTAGGGTTAGGGTTAGGGTTAGGGTTAGGGTTAGGGTTAGGGTTAGGGTTAGGGTTAGGGTTAGGGTTAGGGTTAGGGTTAGGGTTAGGGTTAGGGTTAGGGTTAGGGTTAGGGTTAGGGTTAGGGTTAGGGTTAGGGTTAGGGTTAGGGTTAGGGTTAGGGTTAGGGTTAGGGTTAGGGTTAGGGTTAGGGTTAGGGTTAGGGTTAGGGTTAGGGTTAGGGTTAGGGTTAGGGTTAGGAGGTTAGGGTTAGGGTTAGGGTTAGGGTTAGGGTTAGGGTTAGGGTTAGGGTTAGGGTTAGGGTTAGGGTTAGGGTTAGGGTTAGGGTTAGGGTTAGGGTTAGGGTTAGGGTTAGGGTTAGGGTTAGGGTTAGGGTTAGGGTTAGGGTTAGGGTTAGGGTTAGGGTTAGGGTTAGGGTTAGGGTTAGGGTTAGGGTTAGGGTTAGGGTTAGGGTTAGGGTTAGGGTTAGGGTTAGGGTTAGGGTTAGGGTTAGGGTTAGGGTTAGGGTTAGGGTTAGGGTTAGGGTTAGGGTTAGGGTTAGGGTTAGGGTTAGG
>CATKSN020000088.1:0-48380 GCA_949782905.1 Rangifer tarandus platyrhynchus
TCCTGCTACTGCTGCCACTGCTATTGCTACTGCTGCTATTGCTGCTATTTCTGCCTCTCAGTTTTCTCTTTTTTTATCAAGTAATCACGGAGGTCGTGACTGGTCAAGAGGCGCAGTTTCACAAGACGTATATACAGATAGACATATGTATATATATATATATATATATATATATATAAATGTATATATGCATGTATATGTGTATATTTATGCTCACCTGCTGCTGCTGCTGCTTTTATAACTGGACCTGGTATCAGTGTTGCGTCTATTTCACGTGTTCCTCTAGATTTTCGTTTTCTTCCTCTCTTCCTCCTACGATGAAGAGGCAGGCAGAGATACACGTATATATATATATATATATATATATATATATATATACGTACCTCTTCCACTGCTGTTGCTACCACTACTCCCGTTATTAGTACTGCTTACCTTGCTGTTATTCGTCAGCGGAGTTCGCTTCTTCTTCTCTGTTTCTTCCTTTTTTTTTCTCCCATGAGTAGGCAAAGCGAGGCACAGATGATCAATATGGGTAGCTCTCATAGTGCGTCTATACCTTCCTGTAGCAATACCTACAGGCAGCATCTCCACCGCTTTTCCTATGACTACCTCAGCGTCGTCATGTAAATCATCGAACATCGAATATATATGTATATGTACGTATACATATGTATATCTGTCTGTCTATCCATCTACATCTATATATATATATATATATATATATATATATATATAATATAGCTCTTGTGCTGCTGCTCCTACCACTACACCCGTGAATATTATACTGCTTTCCTTGCTGCTATTTGTCGGCAGCTTCCGCATCTTTTTCTCTTTTTGTGTCTTCTTTTTTCTCACCATGAAGAGGCAGAGTGAGGCGCAGATGATTAATAGAGTAGCTCTCATGATGCGTCTATATCTTCCTGTCATAATATCTAGAGGCAGCAGCTCTACCGCTCTTGATATGATTGGGTCAATTTCGTCATATAGATCGTCGTACATCAGACCTGCACGCAGTAGTAGTCACAGCAACAGCGATTACGGCAGAAGAAGAAGAAGCAGCAGCAGCAGCAACATCAATGACGACAGCAGCAGCAGCACGAACATCAACGACACCAGCGGCAGCAGCAGCACCAGCAAGAGCACCACGGACAGCAGGAGCAGCAGCAAGAGCGCTGATGACGACAGCAGCAACTGCAGCAGCAGCAAGAGCATCAAAGACAGCAGCAGTAGCAGCAGCAAGAGCAGCGGTAACAGCAGCAGCAGCAGCAGCATCAGCACGAGCACCAAGGACCGCAGCGGCAGCAGGAGCAGCAGCGTCACCAACGACAGCAGCAGCAGCAGGAGGTGCCCCAATCAAAGCAGCAGCAGCAGCAGCAGGGACACCAGTGACAGCAGCAGGAACAGGAATATCACTGAGAGCAGCAGCAGCCGGAACATCAATGTCAGCAGCAGCAGCAGCAGCAACCAGAACACCACTGAAAGCAGCAGCAGCAGGGACACCAATGCAACAAGAGCAGCAGCAGGGACACCAATGACAGCAGCGGCAGCAGCAGCAGCAGGGACACCGGTGACAGCAGCAGCAGCAGCAGCAGCGGTAGCACCAGTGGCAGCCGCTGCTACTTCTGCTGCTGCCGCTGTTGCTGCTGCTGCCGCTGTTGCTGCTGCTGCCGCTATTGCTGCTGCTGCTGCTGTTGTCGCCGCTGTTGCTGGTGCTGCTGCAGCACCTTTAGCATGAATGCGTCAGCCGTGTTCTCCGAAGTGTCTGGGCGGACGGCGAGGTGGCCCCGCCACCTGTCAACGAAGGCGCTCACGTCTACCACGATACTGCTGCTACAACAACAACTACTACTACTACAACTACTACTGCGTAAGAGCTGTAACTGCTGCTGCTGCTACTGCAGCAGCTGTGCCGCTGTTGCAGCAGCTGTTTACGCTGTTGCTGCTGCTGCTGCAGCAGCTGCTGCACCTGTTGGTGCTCTTGCGGCTGCTGCTGCTGCAGCAACTGCACCTGTTGCGGTTGTTGCTGCTGTTGCTGCTGCTTGTGCTTTCGGCGCTTTGCCGCTGTTGTTCTTGGTGCTATTACTGCTGCTGTTCCTGCTGCTGCTGTTTCTGCTGCTGCTGTTTCTGCTGCTGCTGTTTCTGCTGATGCTGTTTCTGCTGATGCTGTTTCTGCTGCTGCTGTTTCTGCTGCTGCTGCTGCTGCTCTTGCTCTTTGTCCCTGGCGTTTCTGCAGCAGCAGCAGCAGCAGGCGCAGCAGCTTTGTTGGGCATGGATGATGAATGTGTGCCTACCGTGATCTCTGAGTGATTTGACGAAGTGGGCGACATTCCACCTCTCCATGGGCCCCCTACTAAGTTTGAACCAGAGTGGATAGCAGAGGTTGCCTATTGCCCGTCTCAGTACTCCCCTGAAGTCAGGAGTCGGTTCAAACTCCAGTATATCGCGAGTACGAGCAGCAGCAGGAAAAGCAGCAGCAGCAGCCGCAGCAGCAGCAGCAGCAGGAAAAGCGGCAGGAGGCGCGGAGCCGTAGTCGGCAGAGTAGTCGCCGCTGAGCCGCCGCTCCGTCACACTCTTCCCCGCCTGCAGCCGCAGCTGCCCCGTACGCCCGGCCACCCACCGCCAACGCGCGTTAAACAAACGCGCTATCTCACGACGCACCTGCTCCATCATGCTGACACACACACACGCTACCACTCAAGAAAAGACAAAAAAGTGGAGCAGGAAGTGGAGGAGCAGGAAAAGGAGGAGGAGGAGGAGGAGGAAGAGCAGGAGGAGCAGCAGGAGCAGTAGAGGAGGAGGAGAAGTAGGAGCAGCAAAGGAGGAGGAGGAGGAGGAGGAGAGGAGGAGGAGGAGGAGGAGGAGGAAAAGACGAAGAGAAGGAGCAGCAGTACGGGGCAGTAGCAGGAGGACGAGAGGCAGGAGGCGGAGGAGAAGGAGCAGGAGAGGGGGGGAGGAGGAGGAGGAGGAGGAGGGAAAAAGGAGGACGAGGAAGACGAGGAGGAGGAGGAGAAGGAGGACGAGGAAGACGAGGAGGAGGAGGAGGATGAGGAGGAGGAGGAGAGGGGTAGGAGGAGGAGGACGAGGAGAGGGGGAGGAGGAGGAAGAGGAGGAGGAGGAGGAGGAGGAGGAGGAGGAGGAGGAAAAGGAGGACGAGGAAGACGACGAGGAGAAAAAGGACGAGGAGGAGGGCGAGGAGGAAGAGGAGGAGGAGGAGGGGAGGCCGAGGAGGATGAGAAGGAGGAGGGAGGGGGAAGAAGACGACAAGGAAAAGGAGGAGGACGAGGACGAGGAGAAGGAGGACGAGGAGGAGAATGAGGAGGACGAGCAGGTGCAGGAGGAGGAGGAGGGGGAGGAGGAAGAGGGGAAGAGGAGGAGGAAGAGAAGGAGGAGGAGGCAGACAAGCTGCTTGATTTATTAAGACCAAGGTCGGGTCAATCTGATAAGCAGATGCCACGTTTAGAAAGGAAGAGGAGGAGGGGTACGAGGAAAAGGAGGAGGAAGACGAGGAGGACTACGAAGAGGAGGAAGATGACGAGAAAACGGAGACGCGGACGGGGAGGAGGAGGACGAGGAGCACGAGCAGGAGGAGAAGGAAGAGGAGGAGAAGGAGGAGAAGGAAGAGGAGGAGAAGGAGGAGGAGGAGGAGGAGGAAAAGGCGAAGAGAAAAAAGCAGCAGCACGGGCCAGTACGAGGAGGAGGACAGTAGAGAGGAAACAGAGAAGGATAAGGAGAATGAGGAGGAGGAGGAGGAGGAGGAGAAGGCGAAGAGAAAAAGCAGCAGCACGGGCCAGTAGGAGGAGGAGTACAGGAGGAGGAGACAGAAAAGGATAAGGAAAATGAGGAGAAGAATATCAAATAGAAATATGAGAATAACACAGAGGAAAAGGGAAGAAGTACTGCTCTTCAAAGAAGAGTGCTGCTGCAGCTTTTGCAGAGGGCGTGATGCGGAAGGAACGAAGAGCAGGAAGGAAGAGAAAAAAAAAGAAAAAAGACAGGCAGTACGCAGGTGGTGTATGTGAACCACAAACAGCACACACCTGTACTACTACTATTTCTACTGCTACTACTACTTCTACTATATGCAGCATCACATCATCGAATGTATATGTATACTATGCGTATATATGAACAAAATGGCATATATATGTATTTATATACATATATACTAAAAAATCCAGATACATATATGAATAATATGCCTACATATGTATTTTAATACATAGGTACATAAGTATTCAGATAGGTGTATGTATATATACGTATGCGCAGGTGCCCCGCTACTCTGCCTACATATATATATATATATATGTTAATATGTGGCGGGTCTGTACAACATATAATTTTGCTTAGTCCTGTTAAGTAGTAGTAAATAGTAGTCGTAATGTGCCCCCGTTGTACCACGCGCTACTCTGCTACTTTTCCTTCGTATCTAGTAGCGCTACTCGTGCTCCTTTTTTTTCTTTCCTTCAGGCCAATAGACTACAACTGTATGTATACATATATATATATATATATCTATATATATATATATATGTATATATATAATCTATGTTGTAGCGCCACTTGTGTTCCTTTCTTTCCTTTAAGGCAACGAACTACTACTGTATGTACACATATCCAAGTAGTAGCGCCACTTTTGCTCCTTCCTTTTCTTCAAGACAGTAGACTACAACTGTATGTATGTGCGAGTATACATATACATATACATCTATCTATATATATATATATATATATATGTATGTATAGCTAGAATATGACACTATTCGCGTTACTCTCTCACTTGCGCACATATATATATGTATGCTCATAGTGATGTATTGGTTACGTTAGTGTCTCTGGATCTCCAGCGCTCCCACCATACAATTTTCCTCTCTGTGCATGTTAGTACTGCTGCTGCTAGTACTCTCACACAGTAGTTGTGGTGTGGCCGCTGGCGACAGACGCACGCTGCTGCTGCTGCTGCTGCTGCTGCTGCTGCGGATGGGCTTGCCCCTGCTGCTGCCGTTGCAGATGGGGCTGCCGCTGCTGCTGCTGCTGTCAGTCTGAAGAAACCGTCATCATACGTGAAAGACTTGAAGGCAGCAAGAGCAGCAGTAGCAACTCAGTAACATAAAAAGAAGAACCGGATGCTATCGAAAAATAATGTTGCTGTTGTTGTTGCTGCTTGCTGCTGCTGTTGCGCTTGCTGCTGCTGCTGCTCCTGCCGCTGCTGCTGCCGTTGCTGTTGCTGCTGCTGCTGCTGTTTGCTGCTGCTGCTGCTGTTGTTGTTGCTGCTGCTGTTTTGCTGCTGCTGCCGCTGTTGCTGCTGCTGCTGCTGCCGCTGTTGCTGCTGCTGGCTGTCGCTGCTGCTGCTGCTGTCGCTGCTGCTGCTGTTGCTGCTACCCGCTGTTGCCGGTGCTGACTCTCGTTCACGGCTGGAGACGATGTGGTGTCCCCGTGATGCATGCGCGGTCACTCCTACGCCACCCGTGGCTGGTTGTCCGTCGCTAGAACTCTGTATAAATTCGTGTACCCACATATATATACACATACGTGTATATATTTACATATATATACATATACATATATATATACGTAGATATGTCTACATAAACATGTATACACACATATATATACATATATATATATAGTAGATATGTCTACATAAACATGTATACACACATATGTACGTGTACGTTGATAATGCGGTTAGCTAGGCGGGGTCCGAACAGAATAAGGTACACACATTTATACATGCATATACATATATACATATATCTCTATATATGTACATGAACTTTATACACACGTATGTACATATGTATATATATATATATATATGTAGTGCGTTTATCTAGGTGGAGCCGAAGAGGATAAAGGAAGACGGATGGGAAAGGGACCAAACAATATTATATGATGACGACATGGGTGGCCTAGGTCACACAAACCCGCTGCAGAAAGAAGTCGCGGCTACTACTGCTGTTGCTGTTGTTGCTGCTATTGCTGCTGCTGTTGCTGCTTCTCTTGCTGCTGCTACTGCGGTCGCTGCTCGTAGTGCTGCTGCTTTGCTGCGGTCGCTGCTGCTACTGCTGTCGCTGCGGCTACTGCTGCCGCTGCCGCTGCTGCTGCCGCTGCTGCTGCTGCTCCTGCTGCCACTGCCGCTACTACTACACTGCTGCTGCTGCTGCTGCTTGTACTGCTCGTGCTTCCACTGCCGCTCCTTCTGCTACTGCTGCTAATGCCGTTGGCCCTGCTGCTGATGTTGCCCCTGCCCGACCTGGTACGGGAGTGGTAATGAGGGGCTTCTGCCGCTGCTGCTGCTGCTGCTGCTCCCCTCCTGCTGCTGCTGTTATCGTTGCTGCCGGTGCTGTTATTGCTGCTGCTGCTGCGGTTACTGATCCTGCTACAGCTCCTACATACGCTGGTATTACTGCTTCTGCTATAGCTACCACTATTGCTGCTGCGGCTACTGCTACTGCTAGCTCTAGTGTGCTGCTGTTGCCGCTGCGGCAGTCGTAAAGCATCATTGCTGCCTTTGCCACACCTTAGTCGGTACAGAACTGCTACATACACATATATATATATATATATATATATATATGTATATATATATGTATCTATATATATGCGTATCGCTTTCCCCCTATACGCGTATATATATATATATATATATATATATATATATATGTATCTAGGTGTGTCTTGACCTATCTGGTAAGCGGTTGCAAATAAAAAGGTGCTTGACCAAGAATGAAAAAGTGCAATTGAAACACGTAGAATTACAAAGGTACTCCTTTACCTCTTCTTCTTTTTGTTTTTCTTTTGTCTCCAAAAGTAGACGACTCACACATGCTGCCGCCGTGGCTGCGATAACAAAAACTCACCTCTAAGGGGACAGCGGAGGAGGAAAGAAGATGCTACACAGTAGACACACACCACATAGTATTCTTGCGCTGGTGTTGCTGCTGCTGCAGTTGCATGAGCTGCAGAGTTCTGCTGCTGCTGCTGTTGTGGTGTTGTGGACCTTTGTATTGTCCCGTTGCTGCTGCTGCTGTAGCCGCAGGCTTCTGCTGCGGCTGCTGCTGCTGTTGAGTAGTGGACCTGTACTGCCGCTGCTGTGGCTGCCAACCCGTGGTGCTGCTGCTGCTGTTAGCGGCGCGGACAGACCTCTGCTGCTGCTGTTACAGCTACATGCTTTGCTGCTGCTGCTGCTGCTGTTGAGGCTGCAGACCTCTGCTGCTGCCGCTGTCAGAATCGCAGACCCTCAGCTGCTGCCGCTGCTGCTCCACAGTGAAGCACATGTGGATCACTACATTACACCTTGACGCTGCAGCTGCATACTGTTACCCTGCTGCTGGTACTGCTGCTTCTCCCATCCGCAGCGCTTCTGCTGCCGCTGCTGCTGCAGCTGCTGCTGCTCTGGAGCGGCTGTTGCTGCTGCAGCTCCTGCATCACCGTACATTTCTACCTCCGTATGTTAGTTCTACAAGCTGTTACTACATGCTAGCCTGCTGCTCACGCTGCTGCCTCTACGCAGCCGACAGCTGCTTTGTATGCAAGTCCATTTGTGCCACTGCCAGTTCCTATCTGACAAGGGATGCCTTGCAGATTCGATGCTCAGAAGCAAGGATGTCGGCGTAGACACATAGTCTTGCAGTTGAGTTTGTATATGGATATGTGTGCATATATATATATATATATATATATATGTAAATTGTAAATATATATTGTATATACACATATACGCGCCTCTGCGTGTGCGTGAGACGCATATATTATTGCTAGTGGCGCGCTGCTCGTATGGAGGGAGCTACACCCTCATACATACAGGAGTAAGGATATTGGTGTACACGCATAGTCCGGCACTTGCGCTCGTCAGTGTGAAAGTGCGTGTGTGTCTGTTATGTGTGTACGTGCCTGTACGTGTATATAATACGCTTATAGTGCCGCTATTCATGTAGGTGTACGTGTGCTCGTACATATATATATATATATATATATATATATGTCCCTGCGATAAGGGTATACTTGTAACCTGATATACTCAGAAGCAGGATTATCGGGGTACCGCACATTCTACACTTAAGTGGGTACGTGTGTGTGTATGTTCGTGTATATATATATATAAGCATGTGTACAGGTGTATATATATATATATATATCTATGTATACGTATACGTTCCTCCCCTGAGAGTACACGTGTAAGCCCATATGCTCAGAAGCAGCAGGATCCGCCCATCCTCCTGCACATGCGTTCGTACGCGTGTGTGTGTACGTGGGCGTGTATATGTATCTGTGTATACGCCCGCATATTACTGCTATTGGACGCGCTCCTGTTAGAGGGTTACATAACACCTGAAATTTCATATGTTCGGAAGCGCGCGCATTGGTATGCACCCGCCGTCCTGCACGCGTGTCTATGTGTATATATATATATATATATATATATATATATGAGTGTGTATGTGCATGTATGTGCACAGAAGCCGCACACCGGCGGATAAATATATATATATATATATATATATATGTATATATATATATATATATATGTGCACCCCTGCCGTAGGGGTACATATACAATCTCATATGTACGAAAGCGTTCGTATGGGTGAACACATGGTGTCTGAATGTGTATATGTGAGCGTGTGTACGTGCCTTGGTTTGTATATAAGACGCGCATATCGCTGCTATATATGCATGTGTATATATGCCCCGCTGATATAAGGCGCCTATATAACAGCTGTATACGTATATATATATATATATATATGTCGTAGAGATACACATGCAACTTCATATATTCGAGAGCAAACGTATTCGAGTACGGACATTGTCCGCAATCGCGTTTCGCGCATAAATATGTATATATATAGAAATATATATATGTAAGTATAAATATATATATATATGTAGTACGTGCCTGTAGGTGAATATAAGGCGCATACAATACTGCCAGTGGACGCGCCTTTCGTATAGGAGTATACAACTTATTCTACATGGATCTGCCACAGAGCTGTATGAGCGCACGTAGTATAACGATTCGCACGAAGGTGAGACCACGTGCCTGCTTTCATTCTGTAAAACAGCAATTGATATATATACACAGAGATAGATAGGTAGATAGATAGATATGCCTACACATGCGCTTGTATATATATATACATATATATATATATATGTGTCTTTACGCGCGCAAGTATGAAGCTTCTTTACAGACTTTTATGAGTGAGCCTCGCAGACCTATTTGCAAAGAAGTGTGAGTAAGACATTCTGCCTTTTATCCAATGTAGCTATATCTAGATATGTATATACATATATATATATATTATATATTGACAGATAGATAGACAGAGAGTTAGATAGATAATTAGATAGGTATATATCTCCGCCTACCCGTAGACTTGCTTTCCCCCTGTAAGACTACAGAAATTTTGTCGGTGGGCATGTTCTATCAAACCCACGCTGCTTCGGCTTTGTCGGTGCGCCACGTGAGGTTCTCTCCGTCGCGTATGTATGTATTAGCATTACTCTCATTACTGTTATTCATAAGTCGCAAATATATCTGTTCGCACACCTCGCAGTTCCTCGCCTTCCTTCCTCGTATTGTGAGGCCAAGTGTGCTTCTCTCTCTCGCGGACGCCTGCATATATATGTACATAGATGCGTGTATACATGTATGCTTGTACATATGTATGTCAATATATATATATATATATATATATATTTGTATGCATAAGCCGCTGGCTGCCTGCGTACGGGCTTTTCGCGAGCCTCTTGACCCTCTTCCTTCTACTGGTATGAGGCCACGTGTGCTCCCCTATGTCGCGGATGTGTTATTGTCAATATTATTATTACTGCTATTACCCACAAGCCGGTCGTGCGTCTGTGTGTGCTGCCCTATGTGGCGGATGTATCATTGTCGACCCCGTTAAAACTACTATTACTCACAAGCCGTCGTGTGTCTGTGTATGAGGCTCGTCACGAGCCTCTTGGATTCCGTCCTTGTATTAGAAGGCCGCGCCTGCTTCCCTATGTGGCGACTGCATACATGTATGTATACATATATATATGTATATATATATATATGCATATGTACATACATGCGTATATGTAGATATGTATATAAATATATATACCCGTTTATATGTATTCCTAAGCTATTCATTTGTCTGTATGTGGACTTCTCACGGGCACCCTGCCTTCCTCCCCACATATGCATATATATATATATATATACATTTGCATTTATACATACATGCGTATATGTGGATATGTGTATACGTATATACACATTTATATGCGTTCATAAGCTATGTGTTCGTAAGCTCTTCATTTTGTCTGTGTGTGGGCTTCTCACGGACACCCCGCCTACCTCCCTATATATCACACATATGCACATATGCATATGTACAAACGTGCGCACGTGTAGAAGTGTATATATATATATATGTATAATTTTTTTTTTCATAAGCTATTCATTTATCTGTGTGTGGACTTCCCACGAGCACCCTGCGATCCTCCCTTTTATGTTGATGCGCCGCGTGTGCTTCCCTATGTCCTGGGGGGGCTATAATTATTATTGTTAGTGTTATTGTAGTTATTAGAAGTATTGAAAAACCGATGGTGTGTCTGTGTTACAGAAGATATATCGTCACAGATGTATATCCATAGTAGCTACGTTTGCTATGTACTTCAGACAATAGCCGGACACTGCATATTCACATATATATATATATATATATATATATTTGTAGATGAGTACGATAACATATATATGCACATATACATATGTGTGTATGTGGACAGGGAGGAGCACAAACAGTCAGTCCCGGACACCGCGTACTCAGACTCACGTATGTACATAGAAACATGAGTACGTAAACACATATATGTATGCATATGTGTATATCATTGTAATTACTACTAGCCCTCAAAAGCCGGTGACATGTCTGTGTTTCAAAAGCATCTCGGCTTCCCTCCCTGTACGAGGAGGCCGCGTACGCTCCTCTTTATCGTGGATACATATATACGTATGAATACATGCCTATATATGCATATATGTATATGTGCGTAAATATATATATATATACATATATATACATTCACAACACTAAGGAGCACACGTGGCCTACTGTAATCATTACTAGTATTGGAAAGCCGATGATGTGTCTTTGTTTCAGGAGCATCTTCTTTCCGTGTATCGTGAGGCTTCTCTGCGTCGTAGATGTATATATATGCATATACACATATATATATATATGTGTATATACGTGTGTCGTGGATGTATATATATGCATATATATATGTGTACACAGTGTATATAGTATAGCTCTGTATGTGTTCACAGCCCGCTAGTTCCTTTGTGTGCGGGCTTGTTACAGGCACCGTGCCTTCCTCCCCCCTACTATCAGGCCACCTGTGCTCCTGTATGTTGTGGATGTATACACACATGTTTATTTGTACACATATGTACATATATATACGTACATATATACGTATATGTAACCATACGCCGTTCATTTGTCTGTATGTGTATAGTTCACACCAACGTCTTGCCTTCCTTTCTTGTACAATCTGGCCACCTGTGCTCCTCTGTGTTGTGCTCATAGACATATATGTAAATATACGTATATGTATATAAATACATAGACATATATGTGTATGTAATTATAAGCCGTTTATTTGTTCTGTGTGTATAGAGTTCATGCCAGCGTCTTGTCTTCCTTGCTTCTATGTCGACGAGCATGTATACAATTATATACATCACTAAATCTCCACAGTGGGCGTGGTAGGAAGAAGTGGAGGCATGGTTTTGGGTATATATATGTATAAATACACGTATATATGTGTATATATGGGTTGCGGGGCGGAGAAGGGGGACGCCTGCTTTGGTTGGCTTTTGCTGCCGTTGTTACGGTTGCTGCACGTGTTGGCGGTGCTGCTGCTGCTGGCGTTGCTGCTGCTGCTGCTGCTGCTCCTGTCGCGGCTGCTGCGGCTGCTGCTCCTGTCGCTGCTGCTGCTCCTGTCCCTGCTGCTGCTGCTGTCGCTGCTGCTGCTGCTGCTGCCACAGCGCCGATGGCGTTTGGTAGGTGCCGCGAGCGGCCGACGATGGTGCAGCGTCATCGCTTCGGGCGACTGCTGGTCGTCCTCTTTCCCACCCTGTTGCTGCTGCTGTGGCTGCTGCTGCAAGTGCTACTGCTGCTGGTGCTGCTGCTGCTACTGCTGCTGCTGCTATTGCTGCTGCTAGCACTGCTGCCAGTGCCGCTGCTATTGCTGCTGCCGTGCTGCTGCCGTTGTTGCTGCATCCTCGCTTCTCCCGAGTGGTGTGCGTCTCGCCTCCACGCGACTTGCTGCTGCTGTTGCTGCTGCTGCTGTTGCTGCTGCTGCTATCGCCACTGCTGCTGCTGGTACTGCTACTGCTGCTGGTACTGCTACTGCTGCTGGTGCTACGGCAAGAGCAGTAGCAGCTGCAGCAATAGCAGTAGCAGCTGCTGCTACTGCTGCAGATAACAGGTCTACAGTAGGGCAACACTGGGCGGTCGGCAGAGTTAGCTCAGCTGCAGTAGCTGGTGCCCCAGCCGCAGCGTTAGCCCTCGCCGCTTGCTGCTGTCGCTAAGACGATACGACATACTACGGCGGCGCCTGCTGCAGGCCTTCTAGGGCGTAGTAATACACGTAGTAAGAGCAGCAGTACTAGTACTACTTCTAATAGTGATAGTAGCCGTAGTAGTAGTAGCAGTAATAAAATAGTAGAAGTGATAGGAGTAGTATTAGCAGCTGTGCTTCCACCGTACTGCACTCTCGCATTCACTGTAGCTAGAAGCTGCACACGCGCGGCAGAGAAAGTAGAAGATGAAGGATCTGCGCCTACTACTGCAGGGGCCGCCTTTCCTTCGTGTATGCTGTTCAAACTTTTGTACGGAATGTTTTTTTCCCTTGCGTTAGTAAAGAAATCACATATTTCTAGCAGAGATCTATATAGAGAGCTACATGTCTCTACCAGTGATACCGAGAGAGAGCCACAAAATGCACACGCCAGAGGAGAAGTAGAAGGCGTTTGTTCGAATCCTGAACCCAGGAACTTCTGTCTAAGGGTAAGATACATATATATATGATCTATTCATAAGTAAATATATATAATATATATATTATGTATATATGTGTATCTCCCTCTGTCTAGTAGGTCTGCCAACATATATGATCTGACCATACTACTGCAGGGGCTACCTTTCCTTCGTATATGCCGTCCACACTTTTGTATGAAATGTTATTTTCCTTGCATTAGTAGAGAAATCACATATCTTGAGCAGAGATATATACAGAGAGCTACATATCTCTAGCAGTGATACAGAGAGACAGCTACAAAATGCACACGCCAAAGGAGAAGTAGAAGGCGTTTGTTCGAATTTTAACCCAGGAACTTCTGTCTAAGGTTAAGATACGTATATATATTATGATATATTCATTACTAAATATCTATAATATGACTCTTATGTATCTATGTATATCTATGTCTATCTAGTAGGTATGCCAACATACATGATCTGACCGTACTACTGCAGGGGCCATCTTTCCTTCGTATATGCCTCCTCCTTTTGTCTGAAAGGTTATTTTCCTTACATTACTCGAGAAATCCCATATCTCTAGCAGTGATATCTATAGAGAGCTACATATCTCTAGCAGTGATATATATAGAGAGCTACAAACTGCACACGCCAAAGGAGAAGTCGAAGAAGTTTTCTTCAAGTTTTACCCCAGGAATTTCTAAGATAAGTATACATATATATCTATATATATGGTACATATATGTATATATGTATATTTATATCCATTTAGTAGGTACGCCAATATATATGATCTGACCCTACTACTGCGCGGGCCACCTCTGCTTCGTATATGCCTCCTGCTTTTGTCTGAAACGTTATTTTTTTTGGATTTATGCAGAAGTCACATCTCTCAGCAGTGCTATATGCACAGAGCTACGTATGTGTAGCAGTGATATATATATAGAAAGCTACAAACTGCACACGTCAAAGGAGAAGTAGAAGAACCTTTGTCCCAACTTCGCCCCAGGAACTCCTGTGAAGGTAAGTATATATAGACATCTTATATGTATACTATATATATATATTATATGTATAATTATTATATATGTATGTATGTATATCCATATGTATCCAGTAAGTATGCCAATATATACAGTGGCCCTCGTACATATATATATGTACATCTTTCTTTGTATGCATCCTCTGTTGGTGTAGAAGAAGAAGGATATGGCCCTATTGTGTATATACAAATGTTTTATTTGTGCCCATCGTATTCGCGTGGAAGAAGGAAACAGATCTGGCTCCATCTGTATCCATCCCGTTTATGTACAAGAAGAACGGTCTGGCCCTTCTATACATACATATACATATTTATCTTTATTTTTGCCCATCCTTGTTTGCGTTTAACAACAAAGACCAAGCGCAATATATATCTGTAGGACTCTTTCTCTGTACCCGTCCCCCTCTGCGTAGAGGAAGAAGTTCTGGCCCCATATATATATATATATATATATATATATATATATATATATGTCTGTCTTAGGCGGACCTATCGCGTTTGTATAGAAGCCGAAAAGTACATCTGCATCAGTCTACCCTCTTCTGTCCTTTTGAACAGAAGTAGGCGGATTTATTAATTTTCATGTAGAAGCTGAAAGTTGTCTCTGCAGCAGTTTACCTTCTTCTGCTTCTTCTTCGTCTGCTCTTGAGTGTACGGAAGACACTAATAGATATGTATATATATGTATATATATGTATCTATATGTATACATATGCGTATATACGTGTATATATATATATATATATATATGTGTAGATATGTATGTATCTACACGTATAAATATATATATATATATGTACATATATATATATATATATATACGTATATGAAAATGCAGATATATATATATATATTTATTAGTATTAGATACATATATACATATGTGTCTGTCTGTCTTAGGCGGATCTATCGCGTTTGTATATAGGAGCTGGAAAGTATATCTGCATGAGTCTGTCCTGCTCTGCTCCTTTTGAGAGAAACAGGCGGGTTTATTACGTTACCATATAGACGCCGAACGTTATATCTGCAGCAGTCTACCTTCTTCTGCCTTCTTCTTCGTCTTCTTTTGATTCTAAGGAAGGAGTCGAAGCCGAACGTTACATCTGCAGCAGTCTACCTCCTTCTGCTTCTTCTTCTTCTTTTCTTTTGATTCCAAAGAAGTCGAAGAGGGTGTCTAAAAGCAAGGCGCGGATCGTGTTGTCGCTTTACAGGGAAGCAGAGCTGTATCTACAGCCGTCCGCGCTCTTCGTCTTCTTCCTTTTCTTTTTCGTCCTCATCTTTCGTTTCTTCTTCTTCTTCTTCTCCTTCTTCTTCTTCTTCTTCTTCTCCTTCTTCTTCTTCTTGTTCTTCTTTTTTCTTCTTTTTCTTCTCGTTCCACCACTATAGCAGTTAGGTCCGCTCTCCCTGCAGGATCTTTGAAAAGAACAAATTCACGGACCTTCTGGCGCTCTTAAATGAAAGCAAAGCGTCGCATGTAGAGCAGTCCACCTTCTTGTACTTCGTCATCTTCTTCTCCTTCCTCTTCTTCTTCTCCTCCGTCTTCTTTTTCTTCTTCGTCTTTTACTAGTACTACAGCTGCCAGCGGAAGTTCAGTAGGTGCTGTTGTTTCCTCTCCCACTACTACAGAGGAAGAAGGTTCAGTGCTGTAGATCGGGAAGAAAGTTGCTAACTGCTTTTCTTCTTTAGGCTAGCAGAGAGTTGTATGGACACTAGGCGGCCTGCTTGTTCTTCTTTTCCTCCATCTTCTTCTTCTTCTTCTTCTTTTTCGTCTTCTTCTGATTCTCTTAGTATCACGACCACAGACGTCTGGAGTTATATACGAATATTTCTCGTTTATCATATGCGAGCACAGTGTCGTATTTTAGCCACTCTTTCTTCTTCTTCTTCTTTTTCTTCCCTTCTTCTTCTTCTTCTTCTTCTTTTTCTTCGTCTTCCTCTTCTTCTTCGTCTTCCTCTTCTTCTTCGTCTCCGCTTCCTCTGCTTCTGGTGCAGCATAAACTCAGTGGAGGTGTCAAAGAGAAATGTAGAGATATCGGTCGCTAAATACGTGTAAGTAGAGTGTGGTATGTACAGCAGTCCACAATCGTCTTCTCCTCCTTTTTCATCTTCTTCTGCTTCCTCTTCTTCTTCTTCGTCTTCTCGTTTTCTGCTTCCTCTGCTGCGCCAGCAGCGGGGGTGTTAAAGAGATTTTTGTCTCTTAATACGTGTAGGCAGAGTGTTGCACGTAAAGCGGTCCACAGTCTTCTTCTCCTCCTTCTTCATCGTCTTCTGCCTCCTCTTCTTCTTCTCTTGCTCTTTGCAAAGCGCATCAGTGCTGCTTATAACTGCAGCAATGTATGTATTTGCGCCCTTGAGCACGTATAATAGAAGCGCCTCGTGTTCTTCTTCGACATCTTCTTCTTTCTCTTCTTCTTCTTCTTCTTCTTCTTCTTCTTCTTCTGCTTTTTCTTCGTCTTCTTCTGCGTAGTAAAACGTGCACGAAGCTTTATAGGGATCTACGTAGATATACCTGTTTCCCCCTATGGGAAAGAATATGGAAGAGTTCTCTTTGCAGCTTCGTACGTACGAGTGATATAAATGCTTGTGTCTACGTGCAGGGGCAGAAATACTGGTGATTTGATTCTGCAGGGTACGTATACATATATATCTATATATCTGTATATATATGTGTATATCTCGTAGCGTATATATATATATATGTTTATATATGTGTAGATGCATACGGAACCGCATATATATATATATGTACATTTGCGTATATATGATAGATAGATACGGAAGAAGAAGGCATACATGTGCGCGTGTTTTCGCCTTGGGTGAGGTACTGGAGGGTTCTGTGTCCAGGTATATATACACGAAAGTCACCCATATGTACATTTCTCCTCACGTGGGCAGGAACACTGAAGCGCCACATATGCGATATCTATATATGTGTATATATGTAGCGTTTTCCCATATGGGCGGAAGTATTGAAGAGCTTTCCGTGCAGGTATATATATGTATATATACATGTATATACATATCTATGTGTATATATGGAAGTCATGTTCATGTACGTTTCTATTATGCGGCAGAGTATAGAGAGCATCTTCTCTCGCGGCTTCTGTGATCGACCAGCATAATGTTTCCGCGAAGCATGTAAATGTACTTGCTTTTTCACTTTTACATGTATCTTGAGGTTCCTGCAAGTCCATATGTAGGAGACTCATATATATTTCATATATATACATATATATATATATATAAGTATACGCGACCTCAATCATGGGAAGATACATTGGAGAATCGTGTCGGCAGGTGGGCATATAGGAAGGTCATACGTATGCGCGTCTCCTCACGTGTGGGCAGCATTTTAAAAGAGGCTTGTGTGCCGGTATATTCACGATAATTATATATATATGTATGTATATACGTGTCTTCCAGCCGGACAACATTACTGAAAACTTTTGTTTGCAGGTTTGTACGTCTCATATATATATATATATATATATATATATATTGCGTAGACGTGTACGCACGTCTCTTCTCAGATGCACCGGAGTCTACAGGGCACCTCGTTTCCTTCTTTGGCACAGCGCGCAGCCCTACGGAAGTGCGAGTATATGTGCGAGAGCCAGATGTACCTCCCTTCTCAGATATATCTGAAGCGCTCAATTTCTTCTTCTACGTAACGCGTGCATGGAGATTCCAGGAAAGGCTTAGATGTGTATATATATATATATATATGTATATGTGCATATGTATATATTCCTTGATAATATTACAAGTATGTACGAGAGTCATATACATATGTACTTCCGTAGTCATATGGAGGAACATATTTGACGCACCTCGTTTTCTCCCCTTGCGCGACATCTCCGCGAAATACTGCGTGACGCCGGCTTTAAACATAACGCGGCAAAGTCCTATAATAGTGCAGGTTTATATACAAGGTATGACAGGTATATAATGTGCGGATATATATGTATATATATATATACATATATATATATATATATATATATATATATATATATACGCGTATATAGTTCTATATATGTTTAGAGTTATATATATATATATATGCATAGTACGCTTCTTTCCACATGACTGGATTATTTCAAGCGCCTCCGTTTCATCGTCTTTGCCTAGTAGCGTCTGCATGAGGTTTCGGGAAAGTACAGGTATATGCCTGACGCCTGCCGGGAGTTTCACAACGTTGGAAGTTTTGTCTATACAACGTATCATATATACATATATATATATATATATATATATATATGTGTATGTACATGTATATGTACATATGTATATACCTGGTACGTTCCTCGCTTCTTCGTTCGCGGGGGGACGCCTGCGTAATGTTTTAGAAAGGGCCAGGTTTTATACACAGTATAATTTGTATGTGTATATACATGTGTGGACAGCTAGTCCGTCCTGTCACACGTGGGCTAAGGTAATAAAAGCGGCCCCGTTTCTTCTTCTTTTTCTTCTTCTTTTCCTTCTTCTTCTTCCTCTTCTACGTCTTCTTCTGCCTCCTCTTCTCTTTCTTCTTCTTCTTCTCCTTCTCCTGTGTAATAACGCGTGCACGGAATTCTATGAGAGTGCCTATAGAACAACCGGCACCAGCACTATACACATACATATATGTATATATGTGCATCTGCATATATATATATATATATAAATATATATGTACATATATATATATATATGTATAGAGTGAGAGAGAGAGAGAGAAACAGAAGGACACAAGAATAAGGTTTGGTCCAAATGAAGCAGCAGCAGGAAGGAAAGGGTCTGCTGCAAGGCAGCCACGGAGAGCAGGGACCGCAGCGGCAACAGCCGCAGCAGCAGCAACAGCAGAAATCACGAATGCAGCACAATGAGTCAATTTCGTCCTCTCAGCTTCCCGCGCCTCTGCCAGAGCCCCGTCGGCTGCCGCAAACACGTGACCGTCAGCATAACTGCTTGGGGATGGAAGGAGCAGAAAAAAAAGATAAAGAAGAAGAGGAAGAGAGAAGCAGACCAGCGACAATGCCGCATGTGTAGAACATTCGAAGCGAGAAGCAGAGACCATGCCGGATGTGTAGAACATTCGTCTTGTGAGCGGTACGACGATGCTGTTGCGGGGTCCACCTCGTCGGAGAACCCCCCAAGAAGTACTGGCAGTGCTACGATACAACCACCGCAGTACGTTTCCTCGTATTATCAGCCAGGCCGCTACATATCTTCTCCTCCTGTTGCTGCTTGTGTTTCTCCTGAATCAGATAGTAGACAGCAGTGGTCTCCTCCTTCTTTAGGCATGACGCAGTCAGCGCCGGCCTTATGTTCTCTTGCTGTGCTGCTAGTCCTGTGACGTCTGACGGAGGAGGGGCATCAGCAACTGCTGCTGCTGCTGTCGCCACCGCCACGTCACCGAGAGAAGGAGGAGGAGCAGCGGTATGCCTTTCTCCGTCCTTCTGCTTTGATGCGATCCAAGAGCAGCAGCAGCAGCTGCTGCTGCAGGAACACCACACGCTCTATCAGCAGCACCCACGCGTCTTATATGCACGCAGCGGAGATATTGCTCCTCAGGAACATACGTGGAAATGTAGGCGCAGTTTCAGTAGCGGCAGTGTCCGCTGTCGTGCTGCTATGGCAGCTGCAGCAGCAAACTCGGGCGCAGTACTCACCCGCTGCACCTCTTCACTCGCACTCGCACTCAGACAAACTCACCAGCAGCTGCAGCGGCAACAACAGCGGCAACAGCCGCAGCAGCAGCAGCAACACCAACACCAGCAGCAACACCAACACCAGCAGCAACACCAACAACAGCTGCAGCTGCAGCAGCACCAAGAGGTGCTGCACGGCCGTTTTGATGGTGGTGCTGCTGCTGCTCCAGCGCACGTTCCCTTATCTGCTTATGGCAATATCGGGTACATGGGTGCAGAAGCGCCAACAGGTATTAGAGCGGATGCTGCGCCTCACGAAGATGCAGGGGCTGCGCGTTATGAAAGACCAGTTGCTGCCGCTACTGCTGCTGCTGCTGTTGTTGCTGCTGCCTTAGAAAGAGGAGGAGGAGAAAGGGAGACAAGTGAAGTTACAACAGAAGGAAAAGGCTTAGCACAGAGACGTACTAGCACTGAAGGAGAAGCAGCACCTGCAGCTGCTGAAGCAGTCGCTCACACCGGCAAAGCACATAATCAAGCTGGTAGAATTGCTGTGCAGCAGCAAATGTTGGAGGAGACACAAACCTATCGAGAGTCAGCAGCAGGGTCCCCACCAACTTCTGCTGCTGCTGCTGCTGAGAAGCGAGATGCACCTGCAGCAGTCGCATCTTCGCACATTACTCCTTCTCCTCTCCCTGCTGCTGCAGCTGCTACTGGTGTTAGCGCCTCTATAGAGAAACCCACGGCGCGTGGAGCAGGCGGCAGCAGGCCAGCAGCAGCAGAGACGCAAGCATATACAGAGAAAGGAAGTGGCTTACAGTCTGCAGGAAATGAAGGAAATGATGAATGGCAAAGATATTGTACCAGTCCACTCTCTGCTGCTGGTCAGCTCCTTCCGCGTCGTCCCCTTGCTGCAGCAGGTGTTCAGGCAGCCAGGAAGGAAGAGGAAGAGGCAGCACCAGCGGCAGCAGACATGTCAGCAGGTGACTCTCTTGGAGTTCTTGCCTCTCCGACTGCTGCTCTTAAGAAGTGGCAAACTGCACCAGCTGCGGGGCCTGCACGAGGTGCAGCTGCAACAACTGCAGCTCCTTTAGCTGCTGCTGCTGCTGCTGCTGCAGCACCGCATGATGCAGCTGCAGCACCTGATGGTGTAGCTGCAGCATCTGGAGCTGCCGCTTGCGCTGCCGCTTTTGCTGCTGAAGCGCTGATGACGTCGTGTGCTGCCATGGCGGCTGCTGCTGCTGCTTCTGCTGCAGCACAGATGCCTATAGCAGAGGAAGCAGCAGTAATTCAGACTAAGCCGCACATATTGATTATTATCACTGGAGGCACCATATGTATGGATTATGGAGGAGAACTCTCATCTTTGAGGCCTCAGAGACTGGCGCAGCGGCTGCAGCAACTACCAGAACTACGTGATTCCTCTCTTCCTAACTTTGATGTTCTCGAGTGGGAAACACTTGTCGACAGCAGCGACATATCTGTGGCTCACTGGCAACGCCTCGCTACTCAAATACAGCAGTTCTACGATCCATATGATGGGTAAGTACTCTGATATTCGAGTAAAGTAAGCATACTTGGGGTGGTAGATGTATTCCTGTGGGAAACTCTTGTCGACGGCAGCGACATATCTGTGGCGCACTGGCAGCGCCTCGCTACTCAAAGACAGCAGTTCTACGACTCATATGATGGGTAAGTACTTAGACACTCGAGTAAACTGAGCATAGTTGATGTGATAGTACTCTAATATTCGCGTAAAATAGGCGTACATGATGTGGCAGATGTTTCTGCGTGGGCAACTCTTTTAGACAGCAGCGACATGTCTGTGGCGCACTGGCAGCGGCTGCTACTCAGGTACAGCAGATTTACGACCCATACGATGGGCAAGTACTTTGGTGGATTTGGGTCTAATGAACATACTTGATGTGGTAGATGTTCTCGAGGGGGAAGCACCAGTCGACAGCAGCGGTATATCTGTGTTTCCCTGGCAGCGCCTTGCTACTCAGATACAGCACTTTTACGATCCATACGATGGGTAAGTACTTTGATGTTCGAGTAGAATGAGTCTACTTGATGTGGTAGATCTCCTCCAGGGGCAGACACTAGTCGACAGCAGCGATATATCTGTGCCGCACTGGCAGCGGCTCGCTACTCGGAATCAGCAGTTCTACGATCCATATGATGGGTAAGCACTTCGGTATTCCAGCAATATGTACATCCTTGATCTGGTGGTAGTGGAAAGGCTGGTAATCCCTAGAAGCACACCGCACGCGCTGACACTGGAGATACTCTTTCTTTATATATATATATATATATATACGTGTATCTCCATATATATATATATATATATATATATATATGCGTATATATAGATGCGTATACTTACGTATATATGTATATATATATATAGGTATAGCTATAGAAACATACATGTGTGTATATACGGTGTGCTTCTGAAATGAGCACACGGGTTTTCTAGCATTGACAAGGTTCGGACGCTTTAGGAAGCACAACCCATGCAGTGACACTGCTTCTACCATCTCTCTCTCTGTCTCTCTCTTCTGTCTCTCTCTGCGTATATATATATATATATATATATATACATACGTATATAATTTTATATGGTTGTATTCACCTATGCTTATACATACGTGTAAATACACATATGTGCAAATATATATATATATATATGTATATATATATATGTACGTATATACGTACAAGTTGAGGCGGATGGATCGGTTATTGTGACTTACAGTTGTGCCTATGGAGATCACCTACTCAGCTGCACGTGTTGCTGTAGTAGGCCAGTGTGCTGCAACTGCGGGGGTAGACAAGGTTTGCTGCTACTACTGCTCCAGCAATATGCGAGCCGCAGTGCCGCTGTTGATGCGGAAGAAGTGGAGCTGCGCTGCTGCTGCCGCTGTTGCTGCTGCCGCTGTTGCTGCTGCTGCGGCAGGCTGTTCTTGCGGCAGGCTGTTCCTGCAGTTCTTGAACAACCACGCATTTACGGAGGTCTGCCACCGCTGCTGCAGCGACGAAACGGTTGCATTTGTACTTCTGGGGGGAAGAAAATTGATTTCTTGTAGATGCGGGCAGAAGAACACCCAGCCACATCGCTCCTCACCACGTATGTCCTCACAGGAGGGACCATTTCATGCATATCGTTCAATACATCCACGTGAATGCAGAATGGGTATGCATATATATATATATATATGTATATACTGTACGCTTGGCATAAGCGGGCAGCGGCGTAGACAGCCACCACTCTCCTCACTACAGATGTCTCCCCGGAGGAGCCAGCGCACGTATATTCGTGTATATTCCTTAGTGAATGTAGCACGCATATATATATATGCTTGGCACATGCGGGCAGCGAGGGTAGACAGCCACTTTTGTCCTCACTGCGCATGTCTTCCCAGAAGAAACCAGTGGCTCAATATGCCTCTACATGCCCTCGTGAACAAAGCTTATATATGTATGTATATATATATATATATCTGTGTACGTCTACTGTGTAGGCTCGGCGTATGCGGGCAGCGGGCTACGCGTTGTCACCTCATTACAGGGAGGGGTAGAGAGCAGATTCACCGAGCCTGATGGTGTTGCTTGTGCCACAAAAACACAAACACAAGAGAGTAAAGCTGCTGCTACTGCGACCCGAGCAGCAGCAAATCTACAACTGCTACTCTTCTAAAGTATATGTCTGTATTCTCGTTAGTCGTGAAAGTTCATGCCCGCCTGCTGCTGAAGCACTAATGCCTGCCAGCTGTACACGTACAAGAGCTACGGCGAGTCCGGTAGACCTCCCGTCCCTTTTGCTGGTGCCGCTGCCTGTCGCTGGTGCTGCCTCTGCTCGCGCTGCTGCTGCTACTGCTGCCGCTGCTGCTGCTACGGCTGCCACTGCTGGTGCTGTTGCCGTCGCTGGTACTGCTGCCGCTCCTGCTGCTGTCCTGGCTGCTGCTGCTGCCGTTGGAGCCGACTTCCTCGCTCTTCATGCTTTTCTGGCTGCCGCCCCTGCTGATGCTGGTGGTGTTGCTACTGCTTCGTCTGTGGCTCAGATTCGTCATTTTGCATGGAACGGATACGTTGGCGTACACCGCCTCCGCGCTGTCGTTTATGCTGGAGAATTTAGCGAAGCCCGTGGTTCTCACGGGCTCGATGCTTCCTATGCGTAAGTCTGTCGTGAATGTTAGCATCTGCTTCCCCAGCACTATATAACTCTTTCAGCTGTCTTTCGCCTATACGTAGGTCTGTCGTGAGTGTGAGGATCTGCTCACTCAGCACTCTATAAGTCTTTCAGCTGTCCTTCTCCTATGCGTAAGTCTGTCGTGAGCGTTAGTATCTGCTTACTCAGCACTATATAAGTTTTTCAGCTGTCTTTCACTGATGCGTAAGTCTGCCGTGAATGTCAGGATCTGCTTGCTTAGCACTATATTAGTCTTTCAGCTGTCTTTCGCTTATGCATAAGTCTGTCGTGACTGTTAATATCTGCTTACCCAGCATTAGATAGACTGTTCAGCTGTGTACACATGTCACGCAGGAACTACCAGGAGGATACACACCTACGTCCTGCAGACCCACATGCAAGTAAAGATGTAGACTTCCTCTCCCCCTTCACGTGGACCGGCCTTCTCCGCCGTTACTTCCATCTTCCAGAGATGTGTGCTGCTTCTGTAAATAGGCACAAGCTCTCTCTTTCTCCATGTCCACATGTATGCACGTATATACGTATACGAATACCTATGTGTAGAGGCGCAGTGATCTGCTTGCGTTGCCTACGTATCTGTTTCTTTTCCTGGGGCACATCGTTTATAAGGCTACCAGAGTCGTGGACGCCGGAGATACTCACATACCTCTAGGCCTAGTATTCCTGGCAGGCATGTGTGCATGCCGGAAGATATATGTGTTCCGCAGTTCTCTTCTGCTTCTACGCTTCGTCCGTTGTGTGTAAAGCTGTTGCTGCTGCATGTAGTATGTAGGCTGCTCATTCTTGTTTTGCTGTTGTCTGTGGTGCTGCTGCTGCTGTTTTGGTGCTGTTGCTGCTGTTTGTGGTGCTGGTGTCTGTGGTGCTGCTGCCGCTGTTCCGCGCCCTCCTACATTTCATATAGCAACAGATGCAATGCGAAATTCGGTAGCCAGCATGGTGATCGCTGGATGCTCGGAGCTGCGGGGGGTGGCAGTCGTGTTTGGTGCCCACGTAATGCGTGCAAAGTTGTTGCCGTTGCATCTAGTGTGTAGTTTGCTCATTCTTGTTTTGCTGCTGTTCGTCCTGCTGCTTCTGCCGTTGCGTGCCCTTCTACAGTTCATACAGCAACAGACGCAAAGCGAATTTAGTAGGTAGCATGTTGATCACTGGCTGCTCGGAGCTGCGGGAGGTGGCAGTCGTGTTTGGGGCCCACGTGATGCGTTCAAAGTTGTTGCTGTTACATGTAGTATTTAGGTTGCTCATTCTTGTTTTGCTGCTGTCTGTGGCGCTGTTGGTGCTGTTTGTGGTGCTGCTGCTGCTGCTGTTTCGTCCTCTCCTACAGTGCATATAGCAACAGATGCAAAGCGAAATTTGGTAGCCAGCATGTTGATCGCTGGCTGCTCGGAGCTGCGGGAGGTGGCAGTCGTGTTTGGTGCGCACGTGATGCGTGGCTGCAGAGTCACCAAGTTTGATTGTGCGGGTTTCGAAGCTTTTGCTTCTCCAAATTGTCCGTCTCTTGGGATGGTCGGCGTAGACGTCATCATAAACGAAGAAGCTCTGCTGTTGCGTCAGGCTGCCTCTGCGTCTGCTGCAGCTCTTGCTGCTGCTGCAGGACCTGCCGCCTTTCGTCGGGGGCTGCCGGCAGCTGCTGCGCACGCGTCTTCTTCGTCTCCTTTTCCTCCCTCTGCGTTGTCTGCTTCCGGTACTCGCAGCGGGGGAGAGAACGTTAATGAGGAAAAACAGGGAGGTCCAGATTACGCGCATGCTGCTGCTGCAGGCGGCTATGCCGCTCCTCCTGGGGGTGGAGAAGGAGCAAGAGATGGAGGTCTTAGGGTGTTCTCCAGCATGGCTGAAAACATCGTTGCCTTGCCGCTGACGCCGTTTCTTCCAATGAGAATTCTGCAGTTGCTCTTGTCGGGGGAAGCATGTGCGAAGAAGACGCGGCTGTTGCACGAGACACGAGCAGCAGCCGGCGAGCACCAGAAGCTGCAGCAACGAGGAGGAGAAGCATTAGAAAAGAGAGAAGCAGCAGACGCAGCAGGAAGCGAGAGGGAAGACGGCGGAGAGCCAGGGGTATGCAAGACGAAGATAAAGGGAGAAGCAGGCGAAGAAGGGGGACATCGGTCGCCTCTTAGTGTAGTACTACTTCTGTACGGCTCTGGGACTGCTCCGGGAAACCCAGAGCTGCTCAGTACTATTCAGAGAGGCATAGAGAGAGGCGTCAACATTGTTATCCTTTCACAGTGCAGGCGCGGCTGTGCGAATCTTCTTGCGTATGAAAATGGAGTGAGGCTCCACAACTTAGGCGTCATCAGTGGAAAGGACTCAACTCTCGAAGCCTGCGTTGCCAAACTGTCCTATCTAACTGGTAAGCGGGATACAGACAAACGTTTGTGTGTGTGTATTACACGCATCTGTGTGGAAATCTCCAAGGTCCGCATATATCTGTAACTGCATATATAGGTTGCATATATAGGTATGTATGTATGTATGTATATATATATATATATATATACATATTTACATAAGTATACATATGTGCATATATACGTAATTGTATATGTAGGTATATATATATATATATATATATATATTCACAGATATATATGTATATATATACATATATATATTCATCCGCAGGTGTTCATGGGTTGTTCCGTTTCTTATGTCATTGAATAAGAACGTCTATACATACATTAGTATGTGCAGGACTCGTGCTAACGTGGGTGTCTGTGAATGTGTCGCTAATTTTGTTAGTACGTGGGGTATGCGCATATACGTAAGCATGGATAGCCATACAAATACATGTGTATAGGTATGTGTACGTAGATTTAGTCACCCCTGGGCACGTATTTTGTGCGCCTTTGAGCGTGTATCCAGCAGCTCGGTATTCTACATGTTTGTACAAATGTCTTTGAGTTCAGTTGGTGGAGACATGCGGCCGTGGTCATGCATTTTTCTGTCTTATTACTGTATACGCCGGTGCGCTCCCAGTAGCCTCCCGTCCTCGTAAGAGCGTGATTGTATGCGTGGCGTGTGGTTGCAATTTTGCGGACCACATATGTCCAACTGTAGGCATACGCACGCATACCTGGTCAGAGAGCGGTACTGCCTGTACAACTGTGTACGTTGGCCTTCAGGGGCACTCTTAGAGCCTTGTTTGCCATAAGTTTCTCTTACCGCCTTTGCATGACAGTAGAAGCGCCTATGAGGGCAAAGGCTGCCAGCACTGCTGCCGTCTGTTGTTTCCTTCTGTATGTGCGTATTGGTGTTTGTGGCGTGCGTGCGAGGAAAGAGGAAAAGCGTGAGTAGACATCGAGGTGCACTGCTGCAGTCACACGCCTAAGACGCCGTACTACGTGCAGTCAGGCACCCGTGGCTGTGCGACGTGTAGACGTGTACACGCGCCGTATGTACACACAGTTCTCTGCCCAACTCACCACCACATATATTTAGATCTCTCCTTCGGTAAATATTCGTATACCTAATGATGCATGTATATGTATATATGTGCACGGGCGTGGCATATGAGTGCATATATATATATATATATATATATATATATATATGTATAGGCGTGCTGATCGGTGATATCAGGCGCGCACCGGCGCACACCCACGCAAGTCCGGTCTTCTATGTGTTTATGATGCGACGATCCAGGCAAAGGGTACACAGGTAAGAGACTGAAGGAGCTGATGGAAGCAGACCTCCGAGGCGAAATAACCGAGAACATGATAAAGTGGGGGTGGGGAGCCATGCCAACAGAGCTGCTGCAGCAGCACCTCCCGTCACGGAAAGCCTCTTCACAGTCGATGAAAATGGCGAGACACCTCCGCTGCAAGGTGGTGCCTGCATGAGCAGCGTTTGCAAACGAAGGATACAGCAGTTGCGATCAGTCGAAATTCGTCGCCAACACTCGTGGCGCAATCCGTACCAGCGGCCCCCTTGACTGGGCAGCTCGCGACACGTTCCTTCCTGCTTCAGCCACGTGCCGCGACGTCTGAAGAGCGTGAAGTGTCCTCCGGATGATACCAATGTTTCTCCCGATATCTCCGCTCCACTATGTTTCTGTTGTTTGTGCATTGCCAGTGAGAGTCCGCCGCAGCCCGCACGCAACCTGTATACTGTATGCATATAAGTGTATGCAACTATCCCCGGTCACCCTATGTGTGCATAGGGTGTATGGTGTAAAAGCGGCACTTGTAGTTTTCGAGTAAATTATGGGTGGCGCGTCTAAGACTATGTGTATGAGTGGCAGCGCACGCTTGCACGTAGGATAGTGTATACGTACAATTGTATGCGAGTATCCCGGTTTGCCTTATGTATGCATACAACAAATTTTGTAGAAGCGGTACATGTATTTTTCCAGTGAAGCGTCTACGTGTACGTGTATGAGCGGCAGTGCACGCCTGTGCACGTTGTATAGTGTATACATATAAATGTATGCGAGTATCGCGGTTCGCCTTATGTATGCATACGGCGAATGGTGTAGAAGCTAGTACATGTATTTTTTCTAGTAAATTACCGGTGAAGCGTGTACGTCTACGTGTATGAGTGACAGTGCACTCCTGCACGTTGAATAGTGCATACATATAAATGTACGCTAGTAGTCATCGTTCACCTTATGTATGCATACGGTGAATGGTGTAAACGCCGCACATGTATTTTTCTAGAGAGTCGTGTACTGTATACATACAAATGTATGCGAGTGTCCCCGTTCACCTTACGTATGCATACGGTGAGTGGTGTAAACGCGGCACATGTATTTTCCAGAGAGTTGTATACTGTATACATATACATGTATGTGAGTCTCACCTTATGTATGCATACGGTGAATGGTGTAAGCCCTGCACACGTATTTTTCTAGAGAGGCGGCGGAGCCGCCTGAAAGGGTGCACGGGAGGGTCGGGTCACAGTACGAGCTCATCGCGGCAGAAGGCCGATCCCCATACGCAAGGTACTGCTTGTGTGCTCTACCTTATATTTAATACGACCTACTACAAATAAGCGCGCGTGTTCACCCACGTGCGATGTTCAGAGACAACGTAAACACACAGATTCGAGGTTCTACTGGAGAGGAAAGGAAAGAGAACCATGCACCACCACCACCACCACCTCCGTATTCAACATCACGTACTACAGATTAGCGCGCGTCTTGAGCTACGTGCGATGTTCAGAGACAACATATACACATAGATTCCGGGTTACTACTGGAGAGGAAGGAGAAAGAAACACGCACCAAGCCCGGCACTTGCTGAAATCCATGAACAGGTCGTCATGTGCAGCGTGTCCAGTAGTCGAGTTGTGGACATTTATAACTGGGTGTGCGAATGCGCACGCAAACGCTCGCAACGTGGCGGCCGTAAGCGAGGGTCAGTAAGGCAGGAAACATTTGACTATACAATTGCATATGCTGAGGCGCATTACTCCTGCTTACTGGGCAGAGCGCTGGGGCGCTGGTGAAGAAAGACGCGCGCTAGTAGCGAGGTCCGACGCGCGCGAGACTCCGTACAGAGGGCCACACGCGTATGTTTCTACATATATCTATCTACAAGACAAAGTAGTCAAGAGGTCTCTTTTTGAGGTAGAGACGGCGACGTGCAAGCACTTGTAGTCAAGATGTCTCTCTTCAGCATAGAGTCGGCGAGGTGCAGGCACGCCCATGGACGTAACACTGCGGTCAAGTGCCAGAACATAATTAGTGTGTCTTAGAACACCGGCGGCACGCAGTAGCGACTCGTAGCCTACTGCCGCGAACGTTTTCCAGACGGTAGTTACTCGGTGTCCTGCAGGTCTGGAGCGAGCACGTAGACTTTTCGGGGAGCTGGGGCATAACGGGACGGTGTCGAGAGACAAGGAGTCCGCCTAAAGCGTAGCAGCTGTTCAGTGTCCTGGCCGTTGGCGTTTTGCAGTACCGCGCACCTGTGTACTTGCAAGAAAGCACGTTTCTCATGTTCGAGCGCAAGTGCTTTAGTTCTGAGAAGGATATGATTTTGTCGCCTCTACGGTATTCGCGTTCGTCATCCGTGTGTAGTCCTGCCCGCGAGGGTGTTTTGGGCTTTCTGCGAAAAAAACCCCGGATTCGGGAGTTTCTGTAGGATCATCCTTCTTTTCTCCGGCAGCAGGTAAAGGTCGCTTCAGCATTGCTCTAGAGTGATTTTACGTCAGCGGCAAAGATGAAGACCGAAGTAGAGTTATCGTACAGTGATCCTTTGTCAAGAGGCTGGTGGCGGCTGTCTGAAAACTCTCGTTGACGGATTCTGCGTCAGTGGATCAGATGGAAACTATTTGAGAATTATTGTACAGTGGTCCTTCTCCAGGAGGACAGAGGGACACCGCTTCAGGATTCTTGCCAGCGATACTTCGCTAGGGGAACAGATGACGCCTGAAAAAGAGACTCATCTTAGAAAAGCTAAACGTCTGAAAGTTGTTGTAGAGTAATCCGCTGTCAGGCGGCCGAATGAAGGGCGTGCTCCTATAAATACGTTCACGGAAACCGCGAGCACATGAAGTGCTTTCGCGCGCTGGTCTACGACTCGAAGATGTTCTGTATACATGTAGTTGTTGCTTTAGTCGGCTGCTGAGGGACGTCGTAGAGAAGCATGGAATCACACACCTCTAGCTGGCTTAGTCGGCGGGTGCGCTGGGTGTGAAACATTGTAGAAAAGCACGCAAGAAAGCAGGCAGCTTTATGTGGGGGTGTGCATAGACCTGGTCTGTGTGCGCAGACACGCCCCGCCCGTCTATTATTGGCCAGTGTAGCGCACGTCCGCTGGTTCAGCACTCGAGGGACTGGAATAACCGAGTAAGACTAGGACACGTTGGGCCGACAGATAAACCAAGCCCGTGGTCCCTCATGCACTATGTAAGGGAAAGGTCCACCGGTAGTGGTGGGCGCGCACTGACTACTTGCACGAAAGCTCTCGCTATGTTGAGAGGTAAACCAAGCCTTGATCCCCAATGCGATATGTAAGGGAAAGGCTCGAACCGTGGTGACGGGCGCGAGTTGGACTCTTCGCATGAATCTCTTGTTATGTTGACAGATAAGCCAAGCCGTGGGCCCCAATGCAGTATGTAAGGCAAGGTTCGACGGTGGTGGGTGCGCATTGACACTTTTCTCAAAACTCCACACGGTGGACGTCCCGGCAGGCGCCATCTACAAGGGGTGCTGCACTGCACGTTGCGCTACTGCGTCTGCGCGCCCATTCTATTTTCTTATCCAAGTGGCAACTGCCGTGAAAACTCAACGCAAGCCGAAAGCGCCAGCAAACTGGTTTGCATCGATGATGGCAACGACGAAGGCAATGGCAAGCAATGATGACACAGAAGGGATGGATTACAATGCGGGACTCGCGGCTTGTGATGTCCGGGTATCTGCAGTCGACCACTGCGACGCGCACTTTTCTCAGGCTTTTCAGAAAAGCTACCGAGACTTGATAGCGGCAGCTGCTGCCTCGGGTCAGGTCAGGAGCAACAATCGCTGCCAGAGTCGACTGGGCGGCAAAGATGTGGCGTGTTGCGTGGCACACCTCGGCCCGCGGATCGCCACTGTATATCCCTTCTGCGAAACATCACCTACCGGTGATGCCCTTGTCTGTGGAATGGCAGCTTGCCCGTGGTTCGCAATGCGAGCTGCTCTGGCGAGGAGGAAAAGCAGCATCTTGTGCTCGGCTGCGTAAAGTATGCGGTGAAGCCAAAGCCATCAAATGCCGCATCGATGAGCTGTCCTGGTGGTCAGGTGCGACTTCAAATCGCACGGCGCCTCACGGCGCAGGGGTTCGATTCCTCCTTCGGTGCGCCTGCTATATCCCAACAGAAATGGAAGATTCCAACGGAGATGGTTTCTACCACTCCACCGCCGAGCCTGAGCGCCTCGGTCGTTACAGAAGAGCGGGCCGACGCCAGCTACGGAAGCTCTCCTTGACACCAAGTCTCACGGCGCAGAGGTACATTTCCACCTTCGGTGCGATTACTACACTGTGAAGGAGCACAAGTCTCGAACGCAAATACTATGTACCACGCTACCTCCCAGCCAAAACGTCGCTGACGTTGCACAACTAGACACTACCACCCGCCAGCAGAACCCTTCTAAGCTCTTTCCGCGCCCGAACGCTACGCCCACCTGGAAATGCAGCGGAGCTGTCCGCGCTCTGGCAAGACGGGAGGCTCCCGACATACGCCTCGTCTCTCCTGCGTCCTCAGTGTCTGCTCACAAGCGTTAGTCCTCAGCTAGTGCCAGCCTAATGCTGTCCGAATGTGTTGCAAGATCAGTATATCTCCATGACAGTCAGTAAGACTCGTGAAAGCAGGAGGCCGTAGGCGTACGCCTACTCTCCCCGACGACCCGGTGCATCCCGCAAGCGGCAGATTTCCACGGGGGCCAGCGTTATACCGGCCGAGCTTCTCGCAACATCGGTGTATCCTGGTGGCACTCAATACGCGTCGTGACAGCAGTTGACTACCCAGACGCGTGAGGACGCCCTCGCTGCATATACCCCCAGTACACGCAGTGCTCGCGTTTCGGGCCATGAACAAATTCCACTAGAAGACCATTCCGTATCTTACGAGATCCTCCGACTGATGTGCGACGGCCCCCCCCGTCCCAGCTGATTCTCGTCCCGGGTACAGGAGGTCAAACGTAAGGACTAGCGTGCGCTGCAGAGCGAAACTCTGCGTTGGAAAGCCTGTTATACGTGACGACCCATCGTGCCTTCGACATCTGTGCGTAGTTTTCTAGTGATTCTTCGCTGGATAAGGAACGCACATGGAGGTGTGTATCCCGCGAATACGCGGTTGTCGAAGTCCACGCATCCGGAGCCTGTACGGTCTCACATGGCGAATGCTTTCTGACTCATTCATCTGTCCGATCTTCCTAGGCGCACAGAACTCTTTTGCATCAACGTGTGAGAAAAAAAAGTCGACCTACATAGTGAACGCGTACCCTCATTGCAAGCGCGTAGCGTGCGGGCACGAACCCGCTGAGTGCCTCTCTGCAGTAGTCGAAGTTAATCAGGGCCCCTGTGCGCATACGCGCGCCCGCTCGTTTATCTTGACAGTCCGCAAACCTCCGCAGTAAAATCGTTCATCTGCCCCCGCGCAGGGCGCCGACCCGAGCGACTCCACAGGCCCTGGAGGGCTCGCGCTGGCCTGCGCCGGAGAAGTCACTGCCTAACGCGAGGGTGCCGGCCTGGGACTGCATACGTATACAGAGGTCGGCCTCTCTACACAGTAGCGTGCGCCAACGGCTTGCTGCGCCGTTGGAAGGCGAAATCTTCGCGTATACGTCGATTATTTGGTTGTCGCTGGCACCTCGCTGCCGCTATCCCTGCCTGACGGCATCCAAAAGAACCCGCACGTGTAAAAATAAACTATTGCTTCCCCTTCGACCACCACCGGAAACAGAGATTCTAGTCGGCTTTTCTCGGGTTTTGCGCTCCGCGGTGTCATTTCCACTAGGACGTGTATACCTTCCACCCATTCGTCGCTTCGAGGACTGGAGAAAGCCGCGTAGCGTAGGGAACTCACTTGACTCTTCCCGTGCAACACAGAAAGCACTTTGCTTTCTCTCTACCTCTGCCGCTGGTTTCGCGCCGCTGCGTCCTCTCAAAGCGTCGGATCTCCAGCATAAGATCTCCAGCGTCAGATCGCCGGAGTGTGCATCGCTACTGTATCTTTCTCTCTCTGTGGCCCCTTTCCTTCCTTTGTGTCTTTCTCTTTTACGCACATGGTATGATCGTTGTTGAAGCAGGTTTAGCTCTGCATCGTTCCTTGTTGAAATGCATTTCAGGGCCGACCCGCGCGGGCCTGCGCCGCGTGCCGGCCGACCCCACGAGAGGCCCTCATCCGCGCAGGCTTGAGGAGGGATGATGGTGTCTCTGGCCGCTTCAGGGGGTGCCGGCTCCGCGTCGTGCGGCGGAAGGTCACGCGGGGTATGTCGCAACTCACTGAGGGTCTCTCCTTGAGTTATATCTCGTTTGCACTGTGTATCTTGTTCATGCTGTGTTTCTCTGATAGTTAAAGAGAAAAGTCGGGCGGCTCCTGCGGAAGGTCACGTGTTGCGCGTCACGGACCCGGCGGGGACGGCTTCGGCCCTTGAGCAGTGCGGTGTAGATACACCTGAAGAACGAACCGCGCCTCGCTGCAAAGATCAAGTTTTCGCAGCAGGAAACTGTATGTAAAGTGGTCCTTCAGGGACTATTCAGTCCTGTCGGCGGCTTGCAGGTCAATGAAACCGCAGAGGAATCCAGGATCTCTGCGAAAAAGCACCCTCAATGCAAGGAAGGAGGAGCCACTACTCTCCGCGGTCGAGAGACGTGTACACCACGACGAGGCGCGTCGTCCTATTGTTCCATTACAGGGTCGCGGGCAAGTGGGCGGCGGCGTCCCCTGTGTCCCGCCCGCCCCGGAATTATAGCGTTCACGGCGCCTGACTACCGCCCACGAAAGCTATTCAGCACTTCAACACACAAAACATCTTGCGTTGCTGGTAGACATTCGTGTAACCCGTCATATTGCCATTCGGCATTCCTGGTTGCGACGCCTGCACCTGCCCGTGCAAGCTTCCCGGTATCTACCCGAACAAACTGTCCGCTGAAGAACTTAGTGGACGCACGTGCCTTTGATCTTGCTGACTACAACGCACGGAGCTCGACATGAAACAGTTACATACGAGGATCTGTCGCGGGCAGCGCTGCTTCCTTTCCACGCGAACGAAAATACCAGTGGGGCGCGAGCGTGTCGTGAAATGCCTGACAGTCAAATTCCAGTAGGGATGAAGTTTAGCTACTCGAAGCAGAGCACGGGAACACCGCCAGTCATCTTATCGGGGAGCTGACGTGTAAAAGGTACTTTTGTCAATGCCTGGTCGGCCGACCGCAGTGCTGGAGACGAAGGTACACAGTACTGTAGCGCCAAACCCGGTTTCTCGTTGGGCATCCCTCGCGTGTCTGCTGCGTAGAATGAGCGTTCCACAGACGTCGAATGCGGGTGTACAGCCCTTGCGTTGCTGGGTATCGCGGCTTCGCGATCCTCAAACCATGTCGTGTTTGACAGCGTATGCAGCCTGTTTGTCTTCTGGGGACCGGATGTCTAACGTGGGACTATAAAGCTAGCCTTTGACACATCAGGACTTCGTTGCCGGCACACGTGCCTATTAGTCGTCTTGAACCGGCATGTTTTCACAAACACGGCCACGCGTGTCTTGCATCGGAAACTAAGATGCGGCGCCGCATTTGTGGCTGTCCTGCGCACATGATAGTGATTGCCTTTTTAAAACTTCAGAGTCACGCTGGACCGCTGGAATTGACGGCAAGATCGTATCATGTGCTCATGATAGTGATTCTGTTATAAACACTTCAGAGTCGCCCTGGACCGCGGGGATCGATGACTCTGCTCCAGGCACGTGGCGTGGGGGAACGCTCAGATTGGATGGAAGACGCCTACCACTCACTTGTACAAGTTTTCTTGCGCTCGCGCGTCTCGATGGCATGCGGCTCCTTACCTCGTGTGCGTAGGAAGAAGCTGTTCTGCGTTCAAAGACGTCTCCGAGAAAATGGCGAGGCTTTTGAATGTACACGAGCGAATACAACACACACTTACTTCGCTCTAGAATGCCTATCTGTGGCGGATCGCGGTGCGTGCGACTAGCCGGGAGACCTGAATCGCGATTTATCTGCGGGAAAAAAAAGCGGGCACTTCGCTGCGTCGGCTCCCCCCGCGGATTGTGAGTGCCTGCATCCACACCTCCAATCTGCCTGCATCCACACATCCGAGAAACATGTGTCCTACCACCGTCACTGTGGAAGCGAATGCTCCGAGACACCGACGACTGAAAGAAATACGCGCAGACATGTTCGCGTGGTCTGGTCTATTCCTGCTGAAGAACGACACCGAGGACGCGACCAGGTCCCTCTTCTGTTGTCATCGTCGTTCACCAAGCGGAAAAAAAAGAAGGAAGGGTAAGTCACTTGGATGCGGCGTACAGACATTGTCGGCTCTGCGTTCCGAATAGACGTATCGAGCCGTGTGGACGCTGCTGTCGACTTGTCGGTGGTAGTTTCTGCACTGCGTACGCGCCACCTACCGTAGGGGAGTGTGGAGTCAAACGTATGCGTTGACCTGCATTCGTAGCCAGTTTATGCTTCGAACTACTTAGCGTATCTGTTTCGTTCAATGTAGAGAAACGTTGGTCTACTCGCTGTATATGTTTTAATCGGGGTAGAGGGATGTCGACTGGAGCTGCCGTTGTAGTAACTCTTTAGCTACTTTTATGTGTGCAGCTTCATTAGCACTCAGAGTCTGAGCGGAACTACTTGCCGTACGTATTTGACCGAGGGCAGGCGGATGTTCACCTCTGTAGGCGCTGTGCTGCCTGTCTACTTTTTCGTATGTTGACAAGTTACATGCCCAGCTGTTCTGAGGTGACGCTCCAGTGTCCCCCCTTTCCCCACTCTACTCCCTCGTCTCTGCTCTCTATTTCTTCGTCGCTCTTCCGGGTAAACATGCCCAGCGGCCCCGCAGTGACTTTCCAGCTGTGCATCCCTTACGATGTTCCTGCGCCCTTGGCCCTCTGCGTTTCCCCCCTCTTGCGATTCCACATTCGAGTGTAGATGCCTAGCTGGCATGAAGCAGATTTCCAATTTCCCCCCACTGCGTACGCTGCTCCTGCGTCTCCGCCCGCTGTTGTTTCCTCTCATTTCCGGCTAAACATTCACCGCTTTGAAACAGCAACAGGCACGGCTCCGGGAAACACTGTTGGTGATCAGTGGCAACCCTTTTGCCCACTAGTAGCAGAGTACACTTTGCAGAAATTTCCGAGTTGCCTCGATTGTTGCTCTTCACCAGACCCGTACATATATGGCTAGATCTACCTTTCCACTTACCTATCTGTCTCTCGCTCTCTATATATGTGTATGTACGCGCCGTCGGTGCCTTCAGCAGCGGGAGATGCTTTAAGGAAGAGGGTGGGCAGAGTATTCTTGGATCGGGCTCGCTTGTGGGGAGCATATACGGCCGTTTTATCAAGGCATGTTTTCCCCCATTAGACGCAAAGCCTAGGAAAGTGTGTTTCTGCAGCCGTCTCAGATACGCCCCGCACAGCCGTTGCGTGTTCGCAGGCACTCCCGTGTATACACGAGGCCTCCCATCCTACGCAGGGGTCTTCACTTGTTTACACACACACCGTCTCTACTTTGTAGGGAGAGTGGCGTCATCCTCGGTTATATATATATATATATATATATATACATATATATATGTGTATATATACATGCATTTATATATATATATATATATATATATGTATGTATATATATATATACACATGAACCTTCGCTCACATACACGCTGTCTCTCCTGCGCACGCTTCCTAAAGCGCCGTAGCGAGCGTAGTCTGGATCCTGCGCAAGTGTACATACGTTAATGAGCACGTGCGCTCACGTATACGCTGTGTCTACTGCAGCATCACAGTCAGGAAGGTCATCTCTTCGATACATACATATATATATATATATATATATATATATATATATATATGCGTACACTGCCGCTCACGTGTACGCTGTCTCCACTACACATGCTTATTCTAGCATCACAGTGAGAGTGCTGTGTGACTCTTCTGCAGTATGTCGTTGGTACCCTGCTCTCTGCGGGGATCTTCCTGCTCACGTGTGACGTATAACTACAGTGGGTTATGATATATCGGCGGCACGCGTAGATTCTTCTAACTCTCTGTTCCTCTCTCGTGGCTGGCCTTCTTTCTGCCTATACGGCTCAACCTCCTTGATCTATTCCCAATGCCTTTGCGCGCGTGCCAGCGTCCTTCTCGTATGCGTAACCTTCTCCAGTCTCTTCTGGGCTGTGCAGTCTACATCCATGCAGTTACTACATAAACAACAATATACGTGTATATACGTGAATATATGTATATATATATATATATATATATATATATATGTACACATATGCCGCTATACCCATACTTCTTCATCCGTAGGTAGATAGAGTTCTATATACAAATATAGCGAACTTCTTAGCGCCACGCGTTACAGATGGCGGACCACTATTTGAGGTACTACAGAGCCTCCTGAATCTATTCTCGATGAATTTGCGTACCCTCCAGCCTTCTTGCCGTATCGCTGGTCCTTCCTGTAGTTCCCTCTGTTTAATACGCGTGCGCATTCATGTACGTCTTGATTATTTCTTTACAGCTTGGGCGCTGTGGGCCCCTCCGACTAGCAGCCTCCTGGGTGACGCATCACAGCGGGGACTTTCGCCATGGCGGCCACCAAGAAGATATTTGTAGGCAGCATTCCTCATACTGTGGATGAGGTAAATACAGTCACCCTCATACATGCGGCTGCGCCCACAATATACCTTTTTTTTTTGGCTTTGTGTTCCTTTACCATCGGGGGAGCTACATCTCTGCTTTCTCGAGAATCTGTTCATTCCCACCTCTGCCTCACTTCACAGTATGTGTAGGCTGGTGTACACTTCTTTAGCAGCACACCATCGTGCTTGCATGACAGCGTACGTACATTAGTGTATGAGTCCTTCTCTTGGTATAACCGTCTGTACAGTTGCACCTCTGTCTTCTCAAACGTCTGCTGTTTCCTCCATACATACACGCATACATACCTACATACACATATACGGTAGAATGAGCAACCGGAAGTACGCGACGCCGACGAAGGTCGCAGACAGGCGACAACAGTCTCGCATGCCGGCAATATCCGACTTCGCTTTCACATCGTGTAAGTGTAGGCATATATTATACACATCTATATGTGCACATACGTGCTTCAGACGTTTATATATATATATATATCTATATATATATATAGATATATATATATATATATCTATATATATACATGTATATATGTACATGTCTGCCTCACTTTAAAGTACGCCTATATATACATAGATGTCTGCCTCACGTTATAGTATGTACAGGTCAGTGTACACTTCATAAGTGGTAGATTCTCGTGCATGCAGGCCAGCGTAGGCATGATATGTAACTCAGCTACACAGCACTTGTGTGGGCACGTATACTATATATATATGTATATGTCTATATGTCTTGCTCCCGTCTAGACATACGCGAACGTGCCTGGTCGTTTCCGGTTGCAGGCAGCACGTTCTTTGCGGACGTCTCCTCGTGCATGAGTATATATATGTATACAGCACAGATATACACTCAATCCTTGATTCAAAGAGGTATTCGGTATCAGCTATATATATATATATATATATATATATATATATTTATATAGATGAATCTACACATATATGTAGGTATATATATATATATACATATATATGTGCTGTTCTTTCTGCTTAACTGCTGCCTGTTCTGCGGCGCTTCCGCTCCAGGATACCCTGCGCGCCAAACTTAAAGAATACGGAAATTTGATTTCTTTGTTTACATGTTGGACCAGACGCAGTCTCATCGCGGCTGGCATTCGCGACGTATGAGACTGCAGAAGAAGCAAAGACAACTATTGACGCCCTTGACGGAAAAGAGATATTTCCAGTGAGAAGAAGTCGCTCTGTCTTAGAAGAGCTCTGTTTTAGAAGGAGCTATTTCAGCAGGACTCTACACACGTATGTATGTACGCATGCGCCTATGTACGTGGTTATGCTTGTATGTATGTATTCATGCATGTATGTATGTATGTATGTATGTAAGCCTGTGTGTAGATGTGTATGTTCGTATGTTTGCACGTTTGTATGTATGTATGCATCTATGTTTGTATGTGTGTACGTAGGTATGTATGTATACATGTCCACATATTCTACATAGAAAGGTTTTCAGTTTGCTTGCAAACGTCTGGGGGTGTAGTGGCGCCTCCTGTCGTCATACTTTGCCGACCTGTAGCAGTATAACTGTAGGTCTACTTGCTGGAAATGGAAATATATATATTTATAGACATATATATATATATATATATATCTTAGAAGAGCATTCCAGCTCTCGTGTTCGGCTCTACGTAATTACACGCGCGAAGCCCTCGATCGCAGAGAGATATTTCCAGTGATAAAGTGGCTAGCTCTCGCCTGCTAGAGAGAGAAGGTTCTGCAGAATCGTATCTATGTATGTATGTATGTATGTATGTATATATGCATATACATGCGTATGGATGCATGCATGTATGTATGAATGTACGTATGTATGTGTGTATGTATGTATGTGTGCATGTGTGTATGTATGTACGCGTGTAAGTACGTGTGTGTGTATGTACGTAGGTGCGTGTGAATGTATCCATAAAGGCATATGCGTATACATACTTTGCAGAGAGCAGCTTTCCCGTTGTTTGCAGTCGTCGGCTTGTGTACCCGCTCTCCTGTTCTGTTGCAGCATTAAGAAAGTTTTTCTTTTCAGCTGTAAGAGCTATAACATGTCTGCCGCTAGTGTATAGTGTGCGTATAAGACGTAAATTTTGATACATTCGAACACAGCGCTGTGCAGCATAGGAGACACTCTCCATTTCTGCTTTCCCTCTACATCCCACATATTATGTACGCAGGTACTCGTCTGTCTCCCCTCCTCGCGCAATATAACATATACACAGCAGGAAGTACGACGCTTCTACTCTTGTGCTTGTGAATGCTTCAGGACAGTAAAGGCCCTTTGGAGGCGCGCTTTGCAAACCAAAAGCCGTCAACGTCGTCTACTCTGTTTCAGTATCCCGGCGAAATGGCGAGAAGTGAGTCTTTTGCACACCACTTGTGTCTACCCAGGTTGCAGGAAAAGAGCTACATATGTCTGCATAGACATATTTATATATATACATATATATATGTATATATATACATACGTGTATACATATGTATGTATGCGTGTGTGTGCAAATATATTGCTACAGAGATTCAACAGGTTTCATCAGCCTGTACAGGCGTGCATCGTGTTGAAAAATACACACCTATATGTATGCGTATATATATAGTTTTATACGTATACGTGTATGTGTTTATATGCATATATATATATATATATATATATGCCACTATGCCTATCACACGGACACACAGACGAACACACACAATCATGCACACGCGTCGTCTGCGCTGCTTCAATATCCCGACACTCAGGTTCACGCGTCTACTCTTCCGTATGCCCGACTAGCTACAGACTTTCTCCGGACACGAATATATAACCGTACATGCATTAATGAGCATATATATGCATATATATATGTATACGTCGGCATTAACGCATAGAGGAGAACACTGGTATTCCTGCGTTTATGATTTGGTACAATCAGAAAGCTCCATACATTATCCCCTGTATACGCATACGTATGCAAATATACAACCGTACGCGCACGCGTCTATATTGGCACAGTTGTGTACATATATATATATATATATATATATATATATATATATACATATGTATATATATATATATATATACATGTGTATGTGTGATGCGAAGCAACGACGAAGCGTACAGGGCAACTTCCGTGCTCGCGCACCCTTACGTTGGCCCATACAGCTGCGTAGGCCTTCGCTATTTCACATACGTATACAAGTGTATAATCGAAGTGCATATGCAGATATATATATATATATATATATATCTACATATTATATACATGTCGATGCGTACATATATATATATATATATATATATATATATATATATATATATATACAGGCGTGCATACATTCATACATACAAACATACATACCTGCATATATACACGTGGGCTGGCCCTCACGAACATAGACAGGCTTGGGGGAATAGTGACGAAGTTGATGTATAAGCAGTTACAATCCAGAAGTACAAAAGGCATACTTACGTTCTGGTTAGAAGTCATGTACCGCCTCTCTTGGATTGGAACTGGCGGAAATAGATAGATTTGATTGTAGCACTAGGGACTCGTAGGGTGTACGCACAACACCTTCTTGCCTCGCTTCTACGTCTGCGGCCATGTATCTGGCTGTGCCAGTAGTATCTCCCCGCAACGTCCGTCACCATGAATATAGGTATCCGTCTATTAGTTCCCCCCACGGCGTCAATGTCCATGTATCTACCTGTGCGTCTACTATTGCCCCACAGCGTCTATGGCAATGTAGTTACCTCTGCGTCTATTATTCCGCGCGACGTGAAGGGGGCCATGTATCTACCTTTGCGTCTATTATTTCCCCGCGGCGTGTAGGGGGCCATGCAGGTAGCTGTGCGTCCGTTCTTTGCCCGCAGCGTGTATGGCCACGTACTTAGCTGTGCCTCTACTATTTCCCCGCACCATGTATGGCCGTATAGCTAGCTGTGCGTCTATTGTTTCCCGCTAGCGTCTATGGCCACGAATCTAGCTAACGTCTACTAATTTCCCGCAGCGTCCATGCCCCTGTGTGTCTGACTGTGTCTATTATTTTCTGCAGAGATATGGCAGAGTATTACACGGACGACGGTATACCCTACTATTACAACAGCATCACAGGTGAGACTCGCCTCCTTCCCTGCGTTGCAACGCTTGTGATATACGCCCCGCTGCTGCATACAAGGCAGATAGATGCGCACATGCTTCTGTGTTAAGCTTCACTGATATATCGAAAGACAACACAAAACTGCACTAATATTCATCTCTGTTTCTCTCTCTCAGTACATATGTGCATACCTATATACATGTGTACGCACGTGTGTAAATATACGTATATATGTATATATATATATATACATACATTGTGGACGGGTCAGAGGCATTTTAATCAATATGACTCATGCGCGTGTCGCTGCTGCTCAGCTGCGGGTAAATCCTCCTAGAGATACGCGCATATGCGTCTGCGTTGTGCTCCATTGCTGTGATGTTATATAATACGGTACTGGGCTATGAGTATTTATATATATATATATATATATCTGTATACGTACACATGTTTTGCATGTGCATATGTGTATACACGTACATATATATATATATATATATACATATATATATGTATATATATATATATCTCTCTCTCTCTCTCTCTATATATATATATATATAGATGAGTGCGAATTTGACAGACGGCTGCAGAACAGCAGCTGCCATGCATGCGCCGCCTCTGCTTAGCTGCGGGTAACTCGTCCTAGAGACATGCCTGTACGCCTCTGGGGCGATCTCCGCCAGCGTATGGGAATATCGTAGAGGCGCGGATTATAAGTACTTGTACATACGTACGTATCTTGCGTATGAACATACATATATATATATATATATACATACGTACCTCTCTATGAGCGTACGTGTCGTTCTCCGCTATTGTATTGAAGCGCAGTACAGGCGTGGGCTACAAGTACATACATATACATACACATTTTGCACGTGGATATGTATAGAGCTGTCCATGAGCGTGTGTGTTGGTCCCCCGCTAATGTAATGGGAGACAGTAATGGATGCACTTAAAGCACGTAACTGTACATCCATATGTGTCTACAGGCATGCGTGCTGGCCTGCGCTAATGTGTTGAAATATGAAACAGGACTGACGCAGTGGGAGAAGCCGCCCGAGTTGGAGAACGCTGCGCGTCCGGCTTCGCAGCAGCGCTCCTCCATTGGAATGCTAGGGAATTCGGCTACTCGCTTCGGGCCTCCGGGTACTCCGAGCTATAGCTTAGTATATATATATATATATTATATATATAATGTATACGGATACATATACACACAGACATATATATATATATATATATATATATATATACAAATGTATCTATACATGTATATATATATATATGTATGTATATATTTATATATATACATATATATATATGTAGCTGTGTCTTCCTGCTAGTAGCAGCATTCACGCCTGTATGCACATATGTGTCTGGGTATGTTCGCACACAGCTGTCTCTGCCACTTAGCGGCAGCATCTTCATATGTTTATATAAATCATAGTGGGTGTATGTACGTATATCTATACATGTATATATATATATGTACGTATATATGTGTATATGTGTACCCCGCCCATTCTATGCGAATATCGCATCTCATGCGACGCTCGTTATCTACCGGGCTGGAATTTAACATTGTTAGAACTGGCTCGTATATGCACATGCATACGTGGATGGATATATATATATATATATATATATATATATATATATATACAGGCCTACGTCTACGATTATGTACATATATATATATGTGTGGCCGTACACGGCTGGAGAGCAACCGCAGTAAAGTCAGCGTTCTCCCATAAGTACGTACCACTACATATATATATATATATATATCTAGATAGATAGATAGACACATATGCATACGCAGAGGTGCATTGATTGCAGACTGTCATGCATGCATGCGTGACCCCGGCATACACAAATGGTGAAGTGAACCTGCGATATACACAGATTCAGGAATTTTGTACCCTTGCCTTTCAGAGTGTAGATTATATGTTACCATGCCGCTATATAGAATAGTAGGAGCATTTCTTTTACGGGGTAGTAGGTAGTCTTACTATGCTCCAATAGCCTCTCCATATACGAGCGGAAGTGCATATATATAGATGTATATACATATAAATATGTGTATGTGTATCTTATATGTGCGCACGCGTGTGTACCAGACTAGCATCTGTATAGGGAAGCGAACATGTGATACCCATACGTATATATATATATATATATATATATATATATATATATATATATATTTGTAAGTACAAACAAATGGTATGCAGAGGAAACATACACGCATTATATGAATATGTCCCCATATACATGTATATATATATATATACATCTACGCGTATGCGGGTACTTGTTGGCCGTTGCTCCCTCTCCATATTACTTTGTAGATCCCACGTAACTTACAAGTACAGGAGACTAATTCACCTGTTGCTTCATTTTCCGCTGTTTCTCTGCTTCTTTGTCATATTTAGCGTAGAATAGGAATCTACGTGTTTCTTTCGCTTTCTCGGCTCTGCTTTTCGTGTCTTTGTTTGCGTGTATTATATCAAGAATGACAAGCTAGATTTTCATCTTGCTTTTGACGGGTATTGCATTGCGCACGGATAATTCCTTTCTTTTCCTCTTCTTCTTCTTTTGCTTCTCCTTCTCGTACACAGGAATATCCGTGTATTCCTTCCTTTGCCTCTTCTTGTCCTTCGGTGTACTTGCCTGCCACTAGTACACCTTCTTCCCTACTGCTACTTATCTACTAATATGCATAGTAGTAGTATTAGTACAGCTACTGCTTACCTACTGCTTCTACTACTAGTCTGCTACTGTCTTCCGTTCTTTCGTCCTCCCCTTCCATCCCCCTTCTCCGCGCGTGCAGGCAGACATTTTGTTGTATATATGCATGTGTAGATATTTATGTATATATACATATATGTATACATATATGTATATATATATATATGTATACGTACGTGCAGTCGTGTTAACACATTGCACAGGTAGACACAACGACAGATAGTAGTATGAGGAAAATCACAAACTGCTATGTTCTTCTTCTCCGCTTCGTCTGTGTCTTTCTATTTTTCGCATGCAGGAATGCGTCGCTGTTCCTTATTTTTCCGTGCTTCCTCGTCTCATTATTTTTTCTGCACGCACCTGTCAGAAAAAAAAAATTTCGCTCTGCATCTTCTTTTCGACTGGATTAATATGGATCTTGTCCAACATTTTCAACGTTTCGGAGACATTCCCCCCCGCGTACACGCTGAAAATCTTCTTTGTTTTGCTCAGTTTATCTCTCAACTCTTCCTTGTCCGTCCATCGCTTCTTCTTCAAACAAGCGTGCAGTCAGTTTTCCGCATAGATATATATAAGTATAGATATATATATAGGCATATGCAGATATACATATATACATAAATATATGCAGCTATATATATATATATATATATATATTTATATATATATATATATATCGTACGTGTTAGAGCGGCTCTGAGCTGTAGTAAGAGGAGAACAAAACATCGTTGCTCTTCATCTTTTTCTGCTGCATTGTCTTTTTCTTTCTATTTTTTCGCATGCACTATGTCAGGGAGTAATATTTTCGTTTTTCATGTACCTTTTGATTGGAATGATATCGACCTAGTTCAACATTTTCAACATTTCGGGAACATTCTTTCTTCTCGTATACAAAGAGATGCGCAAGGAAAGAGTCGTGGATTTGGATTCGTCTCTTTTGATAATCCTCAGGCTGTAAGCACTTGCCACTACTATTGCTGTCGTCCGTCCGCTACTACTACTACTACTACTTCTACAACAACAACCACTACACAACTCTACTATTACTAGTACTGCTATTACTGCTGCTTCCGTGGTACTTATGATACAGCTGCTACTACGGTTCTACGTTCCTTGCTACTACTGCTACTATTAGTGCTTCCCTACTACTTATAATACTACTGACAAGTTTTCTACTACCAGCACTACTACTGCTACGCAATCAAGACTGCTTACGTAGCACTACTAATGCTACTACTAATTTACTACTACAACTAGTACTTACCTGCTACTACTACTACTCTACCTCCTACTACAACTACTACATTGCCGCTACCACCACTACCGCTACTACCACTTATTTGGTGCTTCTTAGCTGTCACTACCGATCACGTACCGCCACTCACCTACCGGTGCTGGAACCATCAGTACCACTACTATCCATTATTCCTTCCATTTTACGTCTGCAAATACTTCTTCCAGTCTAGCTACGGCGCGCGGTACTACTCAAGCCACTGCTGCTAATGCTGCTACAACGGCTACGACAGACGATAGGACCTAGCTACTGTTTATGGTACTACTACCACCACTACTACTGCACTATTTATACTACTATAACTGCTACTACTACTACTACGTAACCGCTGCTACGCTTGTTCCTGCGTTCTTTAACAGCATATTACAGTTGCCTACACCTATGTATGTATATATAAAAGTCACAGCGGACGCTTGTCAGGAGAAAAAAAAAGGAAGACACATAGACAGAATCAGAGGTGAGATATAGAGGCAGAGGAGAAGGAAGACCGATAGATAATCAGAGGACACGAACTCGCAGCGTTGGTACCGGTAGCGAATAATAGGGGCAGAACTGAAACAAACTCTGCCGTGCTCCATACAAACTTGCAACTTCTACATATATACATATATATATATATATATATATATATACCACTATATATGTGTACCTATATATATATATGTATACATATATACGTATATATATATGCATTCTGGTACGGAGCCGTAGACAAGAGCACGTGAAAGGTATCAGAGGCTTGAAGATGCTTCTGTACTGCAGCAGTTTCATTAGGGACTATTGCCGTACCTCTGCTGCTTGCCTTGGCTGCTGCCGCGTCCTGCTGCTGCTGCTGGTGTTGCTGCTCCTCTTTGCTGCTGCTCCTTGCTCGTGCTGCTCGCTGGTGCTCCTTGCTGCTGCTGCTGCTTGCTGATGGTGCTTGTTGCCGCATGATACTGCCGCATGTTGCTGCTTGCTGCTGCTGCTGCTTGTTGCTGTTGCCCGCTGCTGCTACTGGCTGCTGCTATGCTGCTTTCTTGCTGCTGCTGCTGCTACTGCTGCTGATAACTGCTTCTGCTATTGATTGCTGCTGCTTTGCTTCTGCAGGCGGTGAATGCCATCAGAGGCATGCACGGCTTTTGTGTAGCTGGGCGGTTTCTTCGTGTACAACTTAAGAAAGGGGAGGAATGTTTCTTGACAGCAGGTACGTAATCTGATAACATTTGCGCTGTATACTTTACCTATTGTCACTACTACACGGAGGGTACATGATTTTGAAAGCTATGTGACCTAAAAGCCTTCGTAGTATCTATGCATTTATATCTGTCGATCTATCTATCCCTCTCTCTCTATATATACATATATATATGTATATATATATACACTTATATGTATACATATACATATGTATATATACCCGTGTATGCATACATATATATATATATATATATATATATATATATGCAGATGCCCAGAATAGCACTCTGACTAACGTATGAATGGTTTATGTATGCCGGTGGTGCATGCTTTGATGACAAATGCGCTCTAGCCTCCTTTTACTGTCAGTACCTTATGAACCGTATATCTTCTAGTCAGACACGCGATTTGATAACAATCGTGCTACGAACTTCCTCGACTATCACTACGACAGGAAGGCTACCTGTTTTCAACAGGCATGTGAATGGATAACGTTCGCGGTGATATATATACCTCCTGCGTGTATATCCGTATGGTATATGAGTAGACGTGGGTAACCTTGTGAATGCATGCAGCGGCAGTAAATATGCAAGTCGCATATAATATTAGCGACCAACACCACCGTAGATCCCATCGGGCACTACAGATCATACGCGATGCGTGCCGTCATGTATACATAAGCATAAGCACGAATTCGTACATGTACAAAAGTATCTGCACATGTAATATATATAAATGAACAGATATGGCTTTGCACATGAATGTCTATCAGGCAGCCAGGCTGTCTGCCGCCTTAATACATAAACCTACA